>JAANYP010002483.1:36128-121816 GCA_020465985.1 Centrapalus pauciflorus
TTTCTCTAACCCACCCCCCTATATTTCTGCTCTCTGCTCTCAATCATGCAAAAATATGGTTAAAAAGTACAGAGATCATAATGAGAGCATGTGCAAAACTCTAGCTAAGATGGAAGAAAGGAGATATGAATATATGCAAGCCATAGAAGATCTGGAAAAACAGATCAATGATTATAAGTATAATGAGATTCAAATGGGGTATGATAGAAACTATCATGAATGGGAGAAAAAGGAACTCAATAAGAAAATAGAATCTCTGAATAAAAAGGTAGAAGAAACTGAACAGAAGGTGTTAGAGGCTAATGAGAAACTGGAATCCGTTAACATAGATCTAGGTAACTTCAAGTTAGCAAATCAAAAGCTAGAACACCTAATGGAAGTTCAATTCAAAGATAGAGTCAAATCTCAGGTCAATCCCAAAGAAGGAATAGGATACAGAGCTACTCCTCCATACAACAACAAGTACATACACCCAATGAGTGAGGTTGCTGATAGACTTGTCAATGAACCACTAGATGAGTCTATGACTATTGTAGATCCTATCCTTGATAACAGTCCTGAATTAAAAGAAGATAAGAGTCAAAATAGAGACTGTGACACAAAGAGTGCACCCATAGAAGTCCAAGTTCCCAGTAAGAAAGGAAAAGAGAAGATGAGTGTATGCAATGCTACTCCTCAAGTTTCTGTACATTCTAACTATAACACTGCATCTTCATCAAAAGAAACTAAAAGAGGTAAAACTGTTCCTATCTGCACATGCCAAAAGCATGGTGTTCAAAAGTTTCCTAAACAACAGCAGGTAAGAGGAAACTAGAGAAACAAGAACCAGAAATTGACAGAAAAGTCTGGTGTTCCAATTCAAACTGTCAAAAGATGCTTTCACTGTGGAAGGAAGAATCACTTAGCCAAGGATTGTTTTTACAAACCAGCTGTTGCAAAACAGACTGTGCATCACACAAAATCAAATCCTAATCAGGCAAAGCACTCAAAAGTGAAACCTTCCACAGCAGCTCCAAAGAGAACAGTTGATCACAGATTATCAAAAGTTAATAAAAAACAGTCCACACATCAAAAACAAGTTTTGGCAAAGCCTAAATCAAGTTTTAAACAAATATGGTGTGTCAAGGACAAATCTGTTGCTCAAACTGCTAATGCAAAAGATCAGACTGCGAAGTCAAAATCTGATGCTGTTAGTGCAAAAACTGAAACTGTTAGCACTACAAACACAGCTCAAGCTGCTGGTCATCAAACTGGAGCTGCTAGTGAATCATCTGAGACTGTCAGAAGAAAAGATGATCAAAATAGTTGGATACCTCATATTATCACTAAATACTCTCCAAAGACTCCATCAGTAGATCTCACCAAATATAAGAAGTCAAAAACAGTTTTTAGTTATGTCAATGTAAAAGGCCAACCCAAAACCAATTTGGTTTGGGTTTACTCCACTACTAACTAAGCTGTTATTTGTGCAGGGCAACCACAGGTCTCCTCATAAAACAAGATGGCATCTGGACAGTGGATGCTCTAGGCACATGACAGGCAATTCTGAATGCTTGTCAAATTTCAAAGGTTTTGATGGAGGTTTTGTTGCATTTGGAGGCAACTCAAAAGGAGGTAAAGTTACAGGTAAAGGCACTGTTAATGCAGGCAACATGACATTCCATGATGTTCTGTATGTTGAACAGCTGAAGTACAATTTATTAAGTGTCTCTCAAATCTGTGACAAACAAAACATTGTTCTGTTCATAGATTCTGAGTGCATTGTTCTTTCAAAGGATTTCAAAATTCCTGAAAATCTTGTTTTACTTAGAACACCAAGAAAGGACAATGTTTACTGCCTGGACACAGCTCTCTTGACTAAATCAAATACTTTAAGCTGTTTAATATCCAAAGCATCATCAAATGAATCTGCTCTTTGGCATAGAAGGATGTGTCACATGAACTTCAAGTCCATGAATGATTTAGTTAAAAAGAATCTGGTAAGAGGATTACCACAAAAGGAGTTCATTTGTGATGATCATTGTGTAGCATGTCTTAAAGGTAAGCAACACAAAACTTCTCATAAGGCCAACGAAGTAAATTCAATCTCATCTGTTCTTCAGTTGTTACATATGGATCTATTTGGTCCAACATCTGTTTTGAGTTTGAATAAAAGGGCATACTGTTTAGTCATTGTTGATGATTTCACCAGATTTACTTGGGTTTACTTTCTTAGGTCCAAAGATGAAACTACTGAGCTAGTTAAGTCTTTTATCCTTACGATAGAAAACCAATCCAATTCCAAAGTTAAGGTGATAAGATCAGACAATGGAACTGAATTTAAAAATCAAATTCTAACCAGTTTCTGTGAGTCCAAAGGCATTGCTAGACAATATAGTGCACCAAGAACACCACAGCAAAATGGTGTAGCTGAAAGAAAGAATAGAACATTAATTGAGGCTGCTAGAACAATGCTAGCTGATTCAAATCTGCCAATGACTTTCTTGGCAGAAGCTGTTAATACAGCCTGTTATGTTCTAAATAGGGTTCAAGTTGTCCAATCTCAAGGAAAAACTCCCTATGAGTTATTCCATAACAGAAGTCCCCTAATAGCTTTCTTCAAGCCTTTTGGATGCCCATGTACTATTCTTCACACTAAGACTCACTTAGGGAAGTTTGAGAGTAAGGCTGAAGAAGGATTCTTTATAGGATACTCAACTCAAAGCAAAGCCTATAGAGTATACAACAGTGTGTCTAAAACAATTGAAGAAAGTGCCAATGTTGAATTTAATGAAAATACTGCTAATATCAAAGGCACTGGTCCTGATTGGTTGTTTGATTTAGATTCACTAACAAATTCTCTGAGCTTTGTTGAGTATACTGCAGAAGCTGATGCATACAGGGTTGAAGCTGCTAACACAAATTCTCATGCTGCCAATACAATTTCTCATGCTGTTGGCACAAAGTTTCAGACTGCTGCAGATTCAACAAGTTGGGATTATTTCACCACTCTACCACTTCTGTCATGTGATCCTCCAGGGGTCCTGAGCACTCAACATGATGCAAATCCCGACACTGAAGTGACATTCCCAAGTCCTGACAGCACAGCTCCAACACAAAAGGAAACAACTCCAGTTTCTAGGCTAGCAGTCCCAACAGCTTCTCAAGCTGTTAGCCTAGAAACTCAAGCTGTTCCAGAAACTGAACCATTCACTGGTTCTGATGGAGATGACACAAACCTTGGAACGTCCTTTCAAACAGAGAGAGAGCCCACACTAAGAGTTCATAAGTATCACCCTCCCAATCAAATACTGGGTGATCCAAGCACTCCTGTTCAAACAAGGAAGATGGTTCACAATGAGACTGCTGCTGCTGAACAAGCAATTCCTGAATTCAGTCTAGCAGCTTTTGAACATGCCTGTTTCATGTCTCAATTGGAACCTAAAAAGGCATCAGAAGCATTAAAAGATTCATCCTGGATTGAAGCTATGCAAGAAGAGCTTTTACAGTTCAAAATTCAGAATGTATGGACTCTGGTGGATCTTCCTAAAGGTAAGCGAGCAATAGGTACAAGATGGGTGTTCAGAAACAAGAAGGATGAGAGAGGGATAGTCATCAAGAACAAAGCAAGACTAGTAGCACAAGGGTACACTCAAGAAGAAGGAATAGATTATGATGATGTCTTTGCTTCAGTAGCAAGAATTGAAGCCATCAGACTGTTTCTAGCATATGCAAGTTTCAAAGGATTTAAAGTGTATCAAATGGATGTTAAGTCTGCTTTCCTGTATGGGACAATTGAAGAGGAAGTGTATATGTGTCAACCTCCTGGTTTTGAAGACTACAAGTATCCAGACAGGGTGTACAAGCTAGACAAAGCTCTCTATGGTCTTCACCAAGCCCCCAGAGCATGGTATGACACACTGTCCTCATATCTTCTACAGAATGGATTCAAGAGAGGCACTCTGGACAAAACACTTTTCACTAAATCCATCAAAGCTGAGATTCTTCTTGTCCAAATCTATGTTGATGACATCATCTTTGGCTCAACTAATGATGGGTTGTGCAAAGATTTTGAGGCCCTAATGCACAACAAGTTTCAAATGAGTTCAATGGGGGAACTCACATTCTTTTTAGGGCTGCAGGTTAAACAGAAGCCTACTGGTCTATTCATAAGTCAATCAAAGTATGTCAAAGACATACTGGAAAAGTTTGGCTATCAAGACACAAAGGTTGCAAGCACTCCAATGGATCCTCATAAACAGCTCCATACAGACAAAGATGGCATAGATGTGGACATTCATTTATACAGATCCCTTATAGGATCTCTCATGTATCTAACATCTTCTAGACCTGATATAATGTTTGCTGTCTGTGTGTGTGCTAGGTTTCAATGCTCTCCAAAGGATTCTCACTTAGTTGCTGTTAAGAGAATCTTTAGATATCTTAAAGGCCAACCACATTTAGGCCTATGGTATCCTAAAGACTCTCCTTTTGAACTAACTGCTTATTCTGACAGTGACTATGGTGGTTTCAACATTGACAGGAAATCCACAACTGGTGGATGTCAATACTTAGGAGCAAGACTGGTCTCTTGGCAATGCAAAAAGCAAACAACTGTCTCCACATCATCCACTGAAGCAGAATACGTAGCAGCTGCAAGCTGCTGCTCCCAGGTAATGTGTATTCAAAATCAACTAAGAGACTATGGTATGAATTTCTTATCCACTCCTATTTATATTGACAATTCAAGTGCAATTAGCATTGTGCAAAACCCAGTGAAATTCCCAAAAACCAAGCATATAGAAATCAGATTTCACTTCATCAGAGATTGTAATGAAAAGAAGTTAATCCAAGTTACCAAAATACATACAGATGATCAGCTAGCTGATCTATTTACAAAACCTTTAGATGTGGGAAGGTTCACTTTCCTAATATCAAATATTGGTATGGTAAACATGGATTAATTGGTTTTCATTATTATCGACTCAGTATGCTAATTCAAGGGGGAGACACTGTTCCATTGAAAAGTTGCCCAATTTTACACTAACAGCATGAGTATTTTCTCATGCTGCTAGTTCATTTTCTCGGACTGCTAGTTATTTTCACTTGATCTGTCAAAGTGTGCAGGGTATTTGGGTAATTTTTCAAATGTGTGCGCGGGACCCAACTTTTTCGAAACCTTTAAAGGTCCCAGTTTCGTTCAGTTGTAACTACCAGTTACATATTTTTCTTCCACGGCCTTCTGCTTTCTCTCTGAACGAATCACACATTCTTCTTTCAAACCCTAAACCATCGTTTGATCATCCATGGAGTTTGTCAAAGAACACAACTGCCTTCCATACTCTCTCAAACACTCTGAACTTCAGCCGTTCCATGACATGATGGATTTCCTCAGGCACTCCCATATCAACCATGCCCTCAATATCAATCCCACCATATACATATAGCATATCGAACAGTTCTGGAACCGTGCCACTTTTCAAACCATCAATGGAATTCCCACTTTACTATCCAAAATTGATGGCACTCCCATCACCATCACTGAGGAATCCATTCGGCACCATTTGCATCTTCAAGATGCCACAGGTATAACAGACCTAACCCTTAACGCTTTACATACTGGTCTTTACAATATAGGTTATAGGGGTCCTGCTGATTCATTTACTTTCTTGAAAGCCATTTTTCTCCTAAATGGAAATTTCTTGTACATATTATTCAGCAGTGTATGAGCCCCAAAAGAACTGGTTGGTCAAAATTTTCTTCTAACATTGCCACTGCCTTAGTGTGCTTTTCAACACGCCAACGGTTCAATTTTTCAAACATGATTTTTCAGGGGATGTTAAGGCATCGTTCCCTAAAGAATGGGAAGTTTTTAATGTATCCAAGATTTTTGGCAGAAATCATTGCACACACCTGCACTACTTCTCATTTACATAAGAGGATACATATTTCCCATAGGCACTCACTATCTTCTATCAAAAGGCTGATAAAGCCAAGTGCCAATTTTGTCAGTGTAGATGTTCCATTGCCCTCTGCAATAATGAACATCATTTCAGGAAACAGAGGAGAGGGTCTTGAGCAAGCTCAGCCTAACATCACTGCTACACCCCCAAGACCCCAACCCACTCCTCATGATACACAAACTCCCACTGATCCTTTTGTACAGCCAACACGCCCACTCAAAAATATATACAAAAGAAAAAGGGGACCAGGAGCTCCTTCCTCCTCCTCCCATCAGCAAGAGCCATATATCCCTGTGCAGGAGGATACTCCTGCACAGCATATCCAAAGGGAACCACTAGAGGAAACTCCCATCCTCACTCAGGAGGTGAACATCTCTTCAGAGATGGTTCATATGGGTTCTGTGGCTGACACTACTGATGTCTCTGCACAAGAGGCACAGGACAGTGCCAACATAGCTAAGACCACGCCCATGGCAACAGCAAGTGTGCAAACACAAGCTGGAAGTCCCCAGAACCAAGAACAGAGGGGCCCAGAGGTTTCTACTTCTGGTATTAATGTCAGTGATAGATCACAAGCACCTCAGGTGTTTTCTGATCTTGAGACTAGTCTGCAACTCATGCTTTTGACGGATCCCAAGCTGAAACCTGTTGTAGCTATGTTGGAATACCAAATGTCCATCATTGCTGCACAGGGTGCACAAATAATGGCCCTAAAGCAATCAGAAATGGCTCAAAATCAGAGGATGGATTATCTTCATAAGGGGTTTACCCTTTGTGGAAATAAGCTCATTCAATTAGAGCGTTTGATTCAAACCCAAGGGGCAAAGGTTGTAGGTCCTTCTGACCAAACCAATGCTTCCAAAAAGGGGGAGAATCAGGAGGTTCCTACAACAGTCCAAGCAGCTCCATCAACAACAACAGTCCAAGTAGCACCAAAAGTCCCAGTTTCTAGGCTAGCAGTCCCAACAGCTTCTCAAGCTGTTAGCCTAGAAACTCAAGCTGCTCCTTCAAAAGTCACTGGAGTTGTGATCAGGGAAGGCATTCAAGCTCCATCAAGTACAGTCCAAGCAACATCCTCTTCTGCAAAAGACAAAGGCAAGGGCATTCTTATTGAATCTCCAAAGCACAAATTCTCCTCCAAAGAAGCCCAGATTGCCTTTGATGCTGAAGTTGCCAAAAGGTTAGCAGAAGAACAGGATAAAGAATTAGATCAGCAAGCCCAGCCCCCAATAGATGATGATGAGACATTAGGTGATTACCTAAAGGGGTTTGTGGGCAAACAAGGTGAAAAGAAGAGAAAGATGCCAACAGGGCACACCAAGGCTGAGCACAGAAGATTCTTAATCAATTTTGCCTTTGCAGCAGGTATTCCAAAGAAAATGGCTCAGTCCATGACTACTGAAGGCTGCAGGAAATACATGATAAAGAAATGGAGAAAAGAAAGAAAGCAAAAACCTCCCAAGAAGTCCAATCATCACAAGAACCAGCTCAACCTACTACAAGTCATATTCAAGCTGCTGCCAGTACACCTTGTTCCCACTGATCAAGCTGCTCTTTCTATTCCTTCATCGGTTAAAAGGCTGCTCTTTGAGCAACAACTACAAAAGGCCATGGAGATAGAGAAGTTGATTGATCAACATGATTTTACAAAGCCTCAAATCAACTACTGGTTTGCTAAGTCACTGGATGACCGTGACTTGAGAATTAAGTTTGTGATAAGAAGAGAGTCTGGTCCTGAAGAAGAATATGATACATTTTGGCAGATGGTTCAGAAGTTGACCAGAGATGAGCTTATCAGAATGCACAACATTGGGTCTGTATCACAAGTTAGATCTTCTCTACCACAAGTGAAACAAGTCATCAGAGATCTGAAGTCCATTGTTGATCCTGAATTTATTAGAAAAGATGTAGAGGATGCCAACAAGAAGGGATTGAAAATCAAGGAAGTTAATATTTTTGTCAAATCCAGGACTTACAGAATCAAATTCACAGATGGATCTGGTATGTTCTTTAATCTTGAATTCTATGATCTTCCAAAGAATATACTACTCCAGATGAAGTCTGTCAGAATATCTTGTGATAGAGATGAGCTAAAGAGAGAATTTTTGAAGGCTATAGATCATAAACTTGCACAGTTGTAAGTTTTTGAAAGCCTTGGTTTGTGAATAACAGTTTACTTTTTCATTTCCATGTTTGTATAGAACTTAAAGTCTTGTGCAAAGAATTTAAGTTAGGGGGAGATTGTTGGGAAATAATTTAAGTATGTTCAAACTGTTAGTTAGACTTCTCAGACTGTTAGTAGATTTTTCATGTAAATACAAAGTTCATGCTGCTAGTTGAAGAAACTCGAGCTGCCAGTGTAAAAGTTCAAGCTGCCAGAGCAAAACAACTCAAGCTGCTCAGTTCATGCTGTCAAGAGATTCAAGCTGCTCAACAGTTTCATAAACAGAAAGTGCTGATTTTCAGGAAACGATATCTACATGAAGATTCCAGCATATCTACTATCAGAGAAGTCATAGTCCTTCAAGGAAACAAGTCCAAAAAGCAATATAAATAGACAGAATAGGTTTTCTATTGAATAGAAGTTTTCTACATATTTTGAGTCTGTAATTGCTTTGTTGATTAAGTTTTCTCAAGCCTCTAAGGTTGTAAAACCCTAAGAACAGTCTGTGTTCTTCGTCTAATCAAAACAGATTAGAGGTGATTGTAATCATTAAATTCAGCAATACAAACAGTCTTGATTACTTCTTATGTTTTATGTTTCATTGGTTCTGAAAGTTTTTGTTAAAATAATTAAGTGTTATTCCGCAAACTTCTTAATTAAACTTTGATTCAAAGCAAGATTATTGATTTATACTCTGATAAATTTCAAATCAGTTAATCTTGGTTATTTAGTTTTAGATCCTGACAACACACACTTTTGAATAACACGAACATAGTTTAGGGACTTAAACAATTGGAAAAAAAAGGTTTTGGGACTTAATTGAGAAAATGAGAAAAGTTGATTGAGTTTTTTCAATATTAATCCTAAAGTTTATATATAGTATAAAAAAATTTGAAAAGCTTTCTAGACACATACGTTGAAACTAAGGGTGTGTTTGGTACAGAGAAAAAAAAAAGAGGAGAAATGGAAATGGGGGAGAAATGGAATTGGGGAGAAATGGAATTGGGTGGAAAATTGAAATTGTGTATCTTGTTTGGTATCAACAGAGAAATAAAGAGGAGAAATGGTGGCTCAGGTGGAGTAGATACACAAAACAGTCAATTATCATCATTTCTCTACCAAATGAAGAGAATTGCATTTCTCCATATTTAGTCTTCAAACAATTCCCAGATAATTCAATTTTTCGCCCAAAAATTGAGAGCATTTCTCCCAAACAAGATAAATCACAATTCTCTCCCCTCAAATCTCTCTACCAAACAACCTCTAATAGTAAAAGATTTCAAATCCAACCAAAGAATCTATATATCTATATCTATATCTATATACTATAATAAATCAAAACACTTAGTGCCACGTGGCGCTTTCACAATGCACCGAATTTTCATTTTCCCGCCTCTTTTTTCTAATATAACTCTCTCATAATTTAGTAACATGGATATCATTTAATTCATTTAATTTAAACTTTTGAAACTTATTATTTTTGTTTTGTAAACTAACTGAAACTATAATTAATACTTAAATAAAAATTTTAAAAATCTATAAGATAATAAACTCAAGTTTAAATATTCCAAAGAATAAATAATTTTAAAACACTTAGTAAAATAAAAAATTTAAATTTAAAATAATAAAAATTAAATTTAAATGTCTGAAAGAATAAATAATTTTATGAAATAATAATTAAATACCTTATTATACAATAAATTTGAAAAATTTTTGTTATTAAATCTTTATATGTTAATTATAAATTTGATACATTTAAAAAAATAGTCATTCAAATTTCAAATGTATTTTTTTTAATAAAAATTTGTACTAATATTTTCTTAAACTTCAAAACTAAATGTTACAAAATTATCTTTTAAAATATATTAATTCCAAACAATCTTAATTAACGATTTATATTTTCAGTTAATGCTGGAATTGTTATATCAAGTTTTAATCACTTTGGTAATAAAAACTATTATTAATTAAAACATCTTCAATAAGAAAACTTATATATGTTCTTATTTAAGGTCTCTAATAAAGTTATACAATTAAAACAGAATGAAGAATCAAAATTTTTGAACTAATAATAAGAAGATAATAACTGAATTAACTCATATATGTAAGAACCATAAAAATACTATATTTAAATCATAATTCAAATATTTTGAATCACATATTCACCGTCTTTTTTGAAGTAAATATTCACTTAAAGCCATCTTTTTATCATTGACTCGATGATTTTGTCTGTGTCATTTTTTTATTGGTTTTATTGTATTTAATTTAAAAAATATTAAAGGGTCTTAAGGGATTACACTTCTTTATAAATTTTAAATGCATCACTAATTTTTTTTATATCAATCCATGTAATACATGGGTATTAACCTAGTATATTAATAAAGCAAAACAATTCGCGCCACGTGTCATTCTCTCAGCTCCTCTGATTTTTGTTTTCCCGCTCATTTTGCCTAATATAACTATTTCAATTAACTTATATAATTGATTTATAGATAAACTAAAAGATTACAAATATAGTTAAATGATTTTAAATATTTCCTAATTTAACTAAAATGTTTTATCTTGAATTATATAATTGATTTATAAATCAATTTTTTTATTTTTAATTTTTAAATTAAATGGTACGTGTTTTAATCTATAAATAAAAACAAATGGATAACTTTACTTATTTTTCGTGATGTCATATGTCATCACCATCAGTTTACACGTGATCAATATATTCTAGGAAAAACAACTAATATGAAAATCATATCTTTCTAAATTTAAATCTAATATAAAAAATTTAAAATCAATTCAAATAAAAGACATATTTCATAACATTTTAAAATCATAAAAAAAATAACTTTTATTTATATAAAAGACATACTTCATAACATTTTATTTCATGTAATAAAATATAATAATATATAAACATTATGTTACATATAAAATTTTTTATTAAAAATATATACATAATACGTGGGTCAAAAACTAGTTTAGTAGCAAAGAAATTTGGAGTAAATGTTAAAAAACCCAATTAAAAAAAGTTAATAGTAATGAATTTTAGAGCAAACATTATGTGAATAAAATTTTTTATAAATCCAACCAAAAAAATAATATGAAAGAATTTTAGAGTAAACATTGAAAACCATTAAAAAAAAAAAAGAAGTTTGTGGTAGTAGATTTGAATCGAGAGTCGAGACACATAACACAGATACATGTCTTTTTATGTTAAAATCCAATGAAACAACATAAATAATAACAATGTTAAAAAGATAATAAAAAAACAAGAATAACCAACAAAAACATTAAAAAAATAATTATAAGAAGATCTGAATGAAAAGTGAAAAAATTGGAATTAAAAATGAAGCAAAAAAATATGAAAAAATGGGCTCCCACTGAACAATTTACGACCAACGTGAAAAAAATAAATTGTGTAACTCATGATTAATGAATATGTACAATGTTTTAATCATGAACCTCAGTTATGAATTTTATATCCTCAACCACTAGGATACCGATAAATAAAAAAAGTACAAATACATGTAATGGGATTTGAAGAAAAATATATCAACTTACCAATTAAGCTCTTCATTGATAAAATATATAGTAGTAAGCAAATAAAGGAGTGGTCTGTTTGTAAATAAGTATATTTTTATATTTATAATAGTAGGGTCAGGATCAATGGGGTACCATATTAGACTGGAGAACCAGAGTCCATCAATGTTTGGTTACAAGTACAGAAGGGTAATATAGTCAATTATGTTTTATTTTAATTAATAGATGATATTTAGTGATTTAGGAAATCCCTTAATTGTAGAGATTTGATACTCTTACCTACTATAAAGAACTTATTGAACATGTTCAATAAGGGTACTGAACATGTGCAATATATCGGTGATTACATTTAAAATCATATTGAAGAATTTGAATATGTGCAGTAAGGGAATATATAGGGATAAAACACATTAAACATGTGCAGTATTCAACATTTGCAATATACGTGTGGAGTATTGAACATGTGTAGTATTGAACATGTGCAGTATATGTGTGCAGTATTGAACATGTGCATTTAAAACCATATTGAAGAATTCGAAAATGTGCAGTATACGAAGACAATAGTAAAACTCGACTTTAAAGCGGACGACAGCAATAAATAAATATCAATGGAGGGTTATCGCTAAAATAGGCAACAGAATTATTAACTGCAAATGAGATATTCTTGGGATTTTTTTTCATACCCAATTTACCCCTCACATTAAATGACTTGGGATTCAATTTTCAACAGAATTTTATATATTAATTAATAATTTCAATGATAAATGATTTGCTGTAAACGGTACTCCGGTACTCCAGTCTAACATGGTACTCCATTGATCTTGAATCTATAATAGTATAAGTAGTGACAAGTATTTATATTTAAAAAAACCATATTTTTACATTTTTAATCGGTTTGGTCCCTTTGGTATATCTTTTCCAACTTTAGTCCCTATAATAAAATAGAACCCAACCTCCAAAGCCATAAAAAGTGTTGTATTTGATATTGATGAATAGGATTTTTTTGATGCTAGAATTCAAGATAATATCAATATTGGCCTTTTAAAAAAATCGGTATAATGCTTAGACTAAAAAAATGACACGTTAACAGGTTTTATGTGATGACATATTACCAAATGATTAAAGAGTTTATTATACAAAACAAAGAAAGAATACAATACCATGAATGAAAACATAAAGGTTATAGAGCTAAACTAAAACCCTAAAAGTCTGATAAAACTCAATAGCATAAAGAGGCCCACAGACTATTATTACGCTAATATTTCTTCTCAAACTCACAATGCTACAGCGATAAACATTGAGAGTTTGTCAAATAAGAAGCGGAATCGGAGAGCAGAGTGGGCCTTAGTAAAGATGTCAACAATTTGCAAAGCAGAAGGGTCAAACGGTAACGATATAGTGCCTAGCTGAAGATGATGGCGAGTAAAGTGACAATCAATCTCAATATTCTTCGTCCGTTCATAAAAAACTGAATTACGAGCTATCTGTATAGCGCTTTTGTTGTCACAGTGTACAGGGGTAGGCGATGATAAGTGAACACCCATATCTGCAAGTAACCAACGTAGCCAAACAACCTCACTAGTAGTAGAAGTCATAGCCCGATACTCAGCTTCAGTAGAAGAGCGAGAAACAACGTTCTACTTCTTACTCTTCTATGAAATAAGAGAATCTCCTAGAAAGACGCAAAATCCTGTAGTAGACTTACGATCATTAGAATCCCCAGCCCAATCAGCATCACTGTAAGCACGAAGGTCAAATGAAGACGAGGAAGGAAACACAAGAGTCTGGAACTGAGTGCCCCTTAGATATCTCAAAATGCGAAGTACCGCACCCCAGTGTGCAGTTGTCGGAGCAGTTAACAAATTGACTAACCACGTGAACAGCATGCACAATATCAGGTCTAGTGACGGTGAGATAAACCAAACTACCCACAATAGTACAATACAAATTTGGATCATCTAAAGGAACACCATCAGTTGGAGAATAACGAGTATTGGTTTCCAGAGGAGTATCAATAGTCTTGTTATCTGAGAGATGAGCACGTTCAAACAAATCCGATATGTACTTTGAGTGGGACAAAAGATATCCCTTGTCAGAGTGCGCAACTGCTATTCCAAGAAAATAGCGAAGCAAACCCCAAGTCTTTCATAGCAAAACGATGAGCTAAATCACGCTTCAAAGACTCAATGCCAGCACAATCATCACCAGTAATAATCATATCATCAACATATAAAGACAGAAGTATTCGTCCCGCAGTAGTTTACTTAACAAATAAAGCAGAGTCATGATTACTAGAATGAAAACCAAGTGACCTGATGACTGTAGAGAACTTCTCAAACCAAGCACGAGGAGCTTGTTTGAGACCGTATAAAGCTTTGGGTAGATGAGATACTTCTCCTTACTTATGAGGAATTCCATGAGGAGGAGTCATATAAACCTCCTCATGTAAATCACCATTCAGGAAAGCATTTTTCACGTCCATCTGGGAAATTTTCGACTTACAAATAGAGGGTACTGCAATCAACGTGCGAACAGTAGTCATTTTAGCTACATGAGCAAAAGTTTCCTCATAATCCATACCATATTCTTGTGAATACCCCTTAGCAACAAGACGGGCTTTATACCGTTCAACAGACCCATCAGACTTAGTCTTGATCTTATAAACCCAACGACAACCAATGGTATTTTTTTCCAGCTGGTAACTGAACTAAATCCCACGTTTGAGTCTGATGAAGAGCAGTCAGTTCCTCAGCCATAGCGTCCTGCCAAAGGGGATCACAAACAGCCTCTCTAAAGGAGTTGAGTTCAGATAAACGATGTATATTGGCAATGAACGAAGCAAAAGAGGCAGAATAAGATGAGTAAGTAAAATCAAAAAGTTTAGTAGATTTACGAGGACGAATAGACCTGCATGCAGTAGGGACATCAGTATTCTCAACCGGCGATGGAACAGACGTAGGCATGGGAGGAGCTACATGTGTCTCTGGAACAGAGTTATCCAATGTTGTATGCAACTCAGATGTCGGTATATCAGATGTGTTGATTTGGATACCAGAAGTGGTATTATCAGTGTCATCATTGAAAGGATCAATAGACAGGATATCAGATCGTGTCATGTTATGAGACTGAGCGGGAATCGAATAAAAAGATATGTTCCAAGAAAGTGACATGACGCGAGACGTAGAGCTTTTGACTCACTGGATCAAAACAACGATAACCCTTTTGACTAATCCCATATCCCAAAAAAGACACACAAAGCAGATCGAGCTGACAATTTATTACGTTCCACATGAGGACGAAGAACAAAACAGGCACAACCGAAAACACGTAAGGAAGTATAATCAGGTTTATGACCATAAAGCTTTTCAAAAGGAGAGAGACCAGAATTATGAGCAGTAGGAATTCGATTGATGACATAGGAAACAGAGAAAATTGCTTCACCCCAAAACATATTAGGTGCCTTAGAATACAATAACCATGAACGAACAGTCTCAACAAGATGACGATGTTTCCTTTCGGCAACGCCATTTTGTTGAGAAGTATCAGTATACGAAGTTTGGTACAATGTCCTATCGGATGCAAGTAACTGTGTGAAGTCATTAGATGTATATTCTCCTCCTAAATCACATCTAAAACATTTGATGACAGTAGAATGTTGGGTTTTAACTAGAGATCGAAACTCACTATAAATAGAAAATAAATCAGATCTGTGTTTCATAAGATAGACCCAAGTATATCGAGTATAGTCATCAACGAACGAGACATAATATTTGGAACCTCCGTCAGAAGAAACAGGAGAGGGTCCCCATACATCAGAGTGAATAAGATCAAAAGGTGCAAAAGAACAAGAGGTACTTTTATTAAAAGGTATAGCAGAAAATTTTGCAAGTTTACAACCACTACAATCTGATATATCAGATTTGTTCAATTGACCTAAAGCACCTGTAGAGGCTAAGAACTGTAGACGAGATGCAGACACATGACCTAAACGAGAATGCCATAAATAAAAATCAGATGACAAACGATTCAAATGAAAAGAAGATAAATCAACACATGAAGCAGCAACATCAGATACCCTGAGATCATCCACGACATAGAGCTCACCTAGTCTACGGCATGTCCCGATCACTGTCTGAGAACGTGGGTCTTGCACGCAACAAGTATTATCAGAAAAGAAAACCCAATAACCAGATTTACACAATTGACTGACCGAAGCAAGATTTAAGGCAAGTTTAGGAACATAATACACATCAGGAAGTGACACACGAGGTGTGACAACATAACCAACACCTTCCAACGGCATAGGTGTTCCATTGGCAGACATAATAGATATAGGTGAACCAGGAGATAGAGAAAAAAATGAAGACAAATGTGGAGACATATGATGCGATGCACTAGAATCTAATATCCATAAGGATGAATGAATACTTAAATTATTAGCTGAAGACAAACCTGATGGAGAGGCTGACATGGATGACAAGGCATGAAACCTTTTAAACTGCTCAATAACCAAATGATCCATTCCAACCATTGTAACTTCAACTTAAACCACAATCAAAGAACCTTAGCCCAATCAACAAACCATTAACGATAAACTGCAAGCAAAATCCTTATCTGTAATCAACGAAGGCAATGAACCGACAAAGAGTGGCAAAAGTATCCACAAACAAAGCCTTAATACCAACCAAATATCTAAACAATGTTAACCTCCAACCCTAACGAAAACACAAACTTGAAATAACCCTTAGTAGTAAAATTAATGCTCCGCAACCTACTTCAACTTGCAATAACCCTTAGTAGTAAAATCAAATCAAGGATCCCAACGGTCAGATCGAATATCAATGAGTTGAAAACCTACAGCCAAAAAAATCGCAACAATCCAATGGTGCACGAATGTGCAATTTCAATTTTGTCAACGCTGTTCTAATTTTCCTAACTAGACAACTTCGATGAACAGTAGGGCTCAGTAAAAGCTTTAAATCAACGACCCCAACGGTTAAAGTGTAGATCAATGTGGTCTAGACCTACAGTACAAAAATCACAACGATCCAACGGTGGGTGAATCTATAGGGTCGTTTTTCCCACAACAACTCAAATCTGGCCGAATGTACACAAACAAAACAACCAAATTCGACAACTAATAAACTGGGCAGTAAATAGCGTCGTTATAGCACCGCTATTGCGGTTAGCAGAATTTCACCAAATAGCGGTGACAAATAGCGGTGGGAAATAGTGGTCCCGCTATTAGCGATGCTATTTACCGCTATATGAACGCAATTTTGGATAAAATAGCGGTAATATCGGTCAAAATAGCGCTATGGAACCTTAGTTGGTCATTTGATGACTTTAATTATATTTTTTACATAACTTTGTATGATATTAATTTTATGTATGTATCATGTTATGTATTTATATAACCTTTTATGATTTAATTATATATATGTATTATGTTATGCACGTCTCCACACAACTGTAAATCCAAATATGTTAGTGCTGCTCATGGTTGTACTTCTTGTTATAGATTTCATATATGCATTATATTATGTTTTTTTAAGTTTTATATATATATATATATATATATATATATATATATATATATATATATATATAAAATATACCGCGATAACCGCTATAGCAAATAACGGTCTTGACCGCTATTCGACCGCGAGACGCTATTAACTGCATGGATAGTACATCAACATAGAGAGCTTCAATTGAAAATCTCAACGGTCAAACTGAACATATATGTGTTGCGAAGCTACTCACCAAAAATCATGACGATCCAACGGTGGACGAAGCAATAACGTCGTTTGTTTTCACTGCTATGCAAATCTGGCCAAGAATTTCCAAACAGAACAGCCACATTCGAAGATGATTATCTCCACATAGAATGTTCGAATAAGAAATCCCAACGGTCAGATTGACGAGACATATGTTGCGAACCTACACACCAAAAATCGTGACGATCTAACAGTGAACGAATCCAAAACGTCGTTTTTCTCACGGCTGCGCAGACCAAAACCCTTTACGAATACGAGAAAAACTTTTGATGAAATTTCAAACGCGTGTCGATGGCTCTGTTACCATGATGACAAACATATTACTGAATGATTAAAGAGTTTAGTATACAAAACAAAGAAAGAATACAATACCATGAATGAAAACATAAAGATTATCCCTATATATAGAGTTAAACTAAAACCCTAAAAGTCTGATAAAACCCAATAGCATAAAGAGGCCCACAGACTATTATTATGCTAATATTATGTATCTCTAAAACAGTTTAATGGTTAAATTGCTAACAAATTAGACGTTCATTAGTTTTTAAATATTGAACCTTAGGTATTTACATTGTATAACTAAAAAAAATACATAATCTTATGTACCGCACAAACATCACACTAGTTGAACTTATTCTAAAATAATAATTACTATTTAAATACTTAAGGATTAGGGTTAAACACAAACATATTGAAATTCAAAATAGCTTTAAAATCTCAATAATTATAATTTAAATCTCTACTATCTATTATTATTCTTATAAGATTAATACAATAAATATTTAATAATTATTATAAGTACATTCTAAGTTTTATTTTTTTTTAAATAAAACTATATAACACATGAGTTAATAAACTAGTATAATAATCTATCAGTATTGTTTGTTGACACTATGGATGAGCTTGGCTTCAGAACCGAAACAAACCCCGAAAAGCCAAAAATTAAGAACCGAGAACTGAACTGTTATACACTAATTGGTTCCAGTTTTCAATTACAATACATGTATGGTTATGTAGGGTAGGGTGGGAGGGATAGGGTGGGGTGGGGTATGGTTAGGTAGGGTAGGGTAGGTGAGATAGGGTGGGGTATGGTTAGGTAAGGTAGGGTGGGTGGGTGGGTGGGGTATGCTTAGGTAGGGTAGGGTATGGTGGGATCGTGTAAGGTGGGTAGGTAGGGTGGGTGGGTGAGTGATGTAGGATCGGTATGGTATGTAACGTGAACAGAAAAACGTATTATGAGGATGAAATATCAATATCTTGCATATTAGTTAAGAAAATATAAATTGTAACGAAGGAGAGAAAATTTTATGTCAAAAGAAATTCTTTTTCTTTTAACAGATTTTTTCAGAATTATGTGAGACAAACATGTCTTTGGTTTAAAAAAAGGTATGTTTGCGTTACCATAATATCATCAAATTCCTAATTACAAGTTCAAAATAATATTTAGAAACGTTGGGCTCCCTATGGTCAAATGTCAAAACCATGAGATCGATACATAACCATTAGTCCATCACATTATATCCATCCATAAGTCCATATTAATATTGGGCTATCGGAGTCAAAATAATATTTAAAAACCGAACTGAGATAATTCCTACATACAAAACTTACTCAGAACGTATTTAGTTTTGCGTTATAACTGAGATTATTAGATTTTGCGTTATAACTAAGATTATTAGATCATTATGTTATAATAATGTAAATAACTGGTTTAAATTGTTTCGATTGCATTCATTAATAAATAATTATTTGTATTTAAAATTAATCCTACCACACTTTTTCATAAATTAAAAAAATATAGCTTATTTGCTTAATATGTGATTAATTGGTAATATTATAAGCTAAAACGCAAATTCAAACTCTTTAATAACTGATTATTTGACAATTGTGATAGCAAACAGCAAAAGCTAAACCAAACACTAAATTTCCGTCAATACTTTTTGTTACAACTATTATCTAATTATTAGTTTCCAAAATACTGTAACACTTTTTCAAACGCAAATCCAAACACGCTATTGATGATAATAATAATAAATAAACGTGACAATGAACTAAAAGACGTAGGTGCTATTTGTTTTTTAAGAGGTTAAATTTCTGAAGTTTGAAAACCACATCTGAAATTAAGAGGTGATTTTAATATTTGAAATTTGAAATTAAGAGGTGGTCTTAAGATTGTTTGTTTCGTAATATAAAACATCTGAAAAATATTGCTTTAAATATTATATCTAATTAATTACATATTATAATTAATTTATAAAACAAAACAAAATTTAATAATTAATATGATAAATATTTTAAAATAGAATTAACTGAACTTATATATTAATCAACACTTCAAAAAAAAAAGATAATTAAAATTATAATAATTAATATAATAAATAGTTTTAAGGTATGTAACTAAAAACTAAAAAAAAAATCTCTTAATTCTTTTTCAGACTCAAGCTTTCCTCTTAAAATTAAGAGGTTAATTCAAAGGTTCCAACATCTTAACTATAAAACTAAACAAACAATCTTAATTTATTCTAGATCTCAAGTTTAGACTTCAGACCCTTTAAAGATGGTCTTAATTTAAAAACAAACAAGACCTTACTTGAGTACAATAATGAACCAACACTACTTGCTTAAGTTCGAGGATTTTTCATGGATGAAAAACCCAATTTTCCATCGATGGAACGAATAATTTTTAATGGGGTGAGGAAAAAAAACTTAATGTAACCTAGGTATGTATATCGGTCGTATGACCTGCATTCTTCTATTAATTTTTGTTAATCATGCATTTTTCTTTCATATGTTTTTTTGTTATGATATAGTAGATAGGATCTACTGATAAAACCTAATCATCCTCTTACATTTAACGGAAGGGCGTATGATTAGCAAATAGGGTGTATGTCTAGAATCACTCGTGTGTGTGTAAGAGGGGAGAGGAGAGGGGATGAGAAGGTTCAAACGAGAAGCTAATTTTGTTGGGGAACCGAAAACCAATATAAAATTTTTATTTTTGTTTTTTTTTTTTTAATTTTTGATCAATTTACACATTTATTGTTATTTTTTTTAGAGGCGATGAAGATAAACTATTTTTATGTACTTACATTGACAGTGAAGATTTGTTTTTTTTTTTTTTGTAGTGAATTATCAATAAAAAACAATCTAATCTCGTATAAGTGGTTTAATGGTTGATCAACTTTAGGATTTATTAAAATAAATTTCAAGTTCAACTCTTACAGGTATCATTATTTGCTTTAAAAAGAAATAAAAAAACAACCTAAATCTCTTATGTTTATATACTATTATTTCGTGGATTTAAAGAAAAGTTGCATGCAGTTAACTATTATAAAAGGAAATGCTAATATGTGTAGACAAAGTTTTCTTTGTTTTTAGAGTATAATAATTCAAGTGGCCGATTAATGGTATTATCAGATAATATTTTCTTGCAAGGAAAATAATTATTAAATATTTTTATAAAAGTAAATTATATATATTTATTGCTGATGGAGCAGAAAGAAAGTCTGTTCACTTAGCATAACTATAACCGTTTGATCATACCACAAATTGATCTCAGTCATTCAAAATCAGAAAAATTCGATTCTATGCTGACGTGACATGTTATCAGCCGTTGAAATTCAGGTTTTTTCAATTTTCTGCCTATGTGTCACAATGATAGCCATTGAAAATTAAGTAAAACTAGGGATAACTAACAAATTTTAAACGTGTCGCAACACACGACTGTAAGATGGAAAATAATTATTAGATAATATTTTGTTTTAAGTTAATTAATAATTTATTAAGAATAGTAACAATTTTAGACTTGTCGCAACACACGAGCTTAAAGGAAAGCAAACTATAGCCTTATACGAACAATTTTCGATCAATTACTATCAACGAGTGTAAAGTTGAAATTTGCACACGAAGTTTGCCGAGGTAATAGCGAAGAACTAAACCCGAAAGTCGAGTTCTCTAGATTAAGCTCGAGAAAGTTATCCTCGAACTGAAATGTCCCGATCACAATAGCGTGTTCACTTGTCACGCCACCATCGACAAACGCAAGGCACGCCACGTCATTCGTTACTTGTTTCATGGAGTTAGCCATCGATACAGTCCACTTTTTCCCATCGGGGAGATTGAAATCGATATCAGGAACCTTTGAACCAATTCGCGTATTCAGTTTGAAACAAAGACGAAAGGGTGCGACAGGTTTTGCACGTTGGATCCCACTTGTAGCGATCAAAAACGACTGTATCACGCCATTATAAATATCGCTTCTTAGAGTTGTGTACGGCACAATTGTACTAAGCTTCGTAGTGCTATTCTTCGGGAGATCGATGGTTTTTCGTTTGATTACAATCGCTTTGACACCGATAAAGTATCCAAAAGAATTTGGATGATTTAACAATGGTGTATAAGAAAGTAAACTTCTTATGTCCAAATCTGAGTTTGGAAGAAGGTAATAAGGTCCGGTTCCAACGAATAAAACCCCACGAGCCGACGACGTGCTTGGCAAACATATAGCGAATGATTTTCTAAGCGGTTGATACAAATAAGCTGGTAACGCATAAGGCGAGGATGAAATCGCCATAACTCCACTAACATTAACCGGGAATGATTCAAAAACCGAAGAAGGTGCACATGCAGCATTCGGGTATGCACCGTACGAACCCGTGAAAACATTCCTACCATTGCTTGTATTCACCGTGAAATCGTCATAGTTGAGTAAGGCTTGGACACACGATGCATTAACCGGGTTGACCATGTTGACTGGACATGTACAAAATCCCCAACCAGGTAACGTTGAACTGTTGGTGACCAGAGGACACAAAGTGTTACTGTTACTGTCACTATCACTGTTACTGTTACTGTATGAGTAAGTAGTTCGCACATCAGTGCATTGGTATTCTTCACAAGACACGGGAGACGTGCAAAGCGTGTTAGCGGGGCAGCTTCCGGGATATATGTTCCATTGCACAATACAATCATGCCATATGAAAGGAGCATCCATGTCTATAAGAAAGTTTGCAAGCGAGTATTGCGAGTTAACGTACGATGTCATGATTTGGACGCTAAAAAGAGCGTTTTTCGCATCGATATGCTTATTTACGGGGATAACGACCGAAGTGTAAGGTGGTATGTATTGTGCTATTGATTTATCTCCGTAAAAAATGAAAATTGTTACCACAGTAACAATTAGTTGTAGAAGCAAATGCATTTTGGAATGTATGTTTTCCAATTGTTTGTGTTGTAAAAGGGATTTGAACACATATGAATGTGTGCATGCATGTATATATATAGTAATTTAAATAAATTTAAAAGTATGTTGCTTATTTAACTAACTTATCTTTCAATATTGTTTATTATTTTAAACAATTATTAAATTGGTTGTATATATTTGAATAATTGTAAATGCAGATATAATATATATGACTTCTGACTTTTGTTTGCCATGATACTCCAACCATATCTTAACATGAAAACTCAGAATATCACAAAATGTTATACACACGTAGGGTGAGTTCAATAAAAAACCTGTATGCAACGGAAAATCTTGGAAAACTATTATGCACTACAATAAGACCTAGGTGCACCACATTAGAGCCGTTAGATTTGATGCACAACTGTTGATGTGGGATGCATCACATTGTAATATAAAAATTGTTGCAAAAGGATATTATAGTAAAACAATAAATCCAGTCAAATAACTTCTTATTTTACATTAATGAATTACACATTAAATACTAAATATATTTATAAAATACATTCCTAAAATTAAATAAATTTTAAACAAAGTCATATAAATCTTCATCTTCATGTTCATCATCTTCACCAACCAAAAATTATAATGCATCAGTAGTTCTTCTTTCTGCATCAAGTTCATAAAAAACGACGATGCATCATCAATCATCATCTTCGTATTCTGAAATCGATGTTGCATCTGAAAACCTTTTTTTCTACGTCGACATGCACTTTCAGCGATCATTCTATGTGACATCAAGAAAAACGAACACAATTAATTAAATTATTAAAGTTAAATACATGTGATGAAAGATATTAAGAATTGTAAAAATGAATATAAAAAAATTTATTTAAATTTTGGGATATTTTTTTTTGACTATAATAGAAGCATAAGTACAAGAAGAAATTTAGAATTTGGGTATGATTCACTAAACCAAATGCATAGAAGGAAGGTTGATAAATTTCGATAACTCGAATGTTTTTTTTCATTCATCAATATGAAATAAAAATCTTCAAACTTGATTCGAAAATCTTCATAGTTGATTTGAAAACAAACCTTATTCGGAATCCTAACCAAACTTGTTCATTATTCGATGAACCTTCAGTAATGAAACGTACATCATCTCGATAAACCTATCAATTTTTATTCACGTCGATGTTTCATCATCGTCAGTAATGCATCACGAACCCCCAATAATTAATGGAACGTTCTTCATCACTGATTCATGTTTTGCATCATCGTCGACAAATCTCGGGTTATCGGAACCATAATCAATACTCCGTTCATCATCTTCTAGGTCACGTTG
This sequence comes from Centrapalus pauciflorus, assembly GCA_020465985.1. Lineage (NCBI taxonomy): Eukaryota > Viridiplantae > Streptophyta > Magnoliopsida > Asterales > Asteraceae > Centrapalus > Centrapalus pauciflorus. Next base: position 60,079 of record JAANYP010002483.1, read on the forward strand.
ACAGTGCATGATGAACCTTCGATAACAGAATGTTCTTCATCATTGATTCATGTTTAACATCACGTTGACAAAACTTGAGTAGTGGTAGCTTCTTCTCCTACAATGCAACCTTCAATTATTTAAATTGATTTAGTCTAATTAAGATTGCTTGATTATACAAATTATTGGTTGAGTGATTATTGTGATTTCCAAATTTAAATTAAATTAAATTTTATTTATGGAATAAAATAACTTTTATTTTTCTAAATTACCCTTAATGATGGCTGTGATGCATTAACGTCTCTTGTGGTGCCAGAGTTAAAAGTTCAAGCTGTCAGTTCAATTGTTCAAGCTGCCAGAGTTAAAAGTTCAAGCTGCTCAACAGATTAATAACAGAAAGTGCTGAAATTTAGGAAGTGATATATATATTTCAATATTTGAAGATCTTCCAAGCATATCTACTACCAGAGAAATCAGAGTTCGTGAAGGAAACAAATCAGAAGGCTATATATATATATATAGATAGACTAGGTCTTTCTATTGTAAGTCTGTACGTGCAAGTTCTGTAACTGTGTGCTTCATTGTAATTGCTTTCTGATAAGTTTCCCAAGCCTCTAAGGTTGTAAAACCCTAAGAACGATCTGTGTTCTTCGTCTAATTAAACATATTAGAGGTGATTGTAATCAGTGATTTTGGCAGTATAAAGGATTTGATATTTGTTACATTTATCTGTCATTTATTCTGAAAGTTTTCTTAAAACAATTAAGTGTTATTCTGCAAACTTCTTAATTGGACTTTGATTCAAAACAAAGTTATTGGTTTATACTCTGATTTATTAAAACCAGTTAATCTTAGGTGATTTTGATCTTGACAAGTGGTATCAAAGTCAGGTTGGTAGCTCAAGGATATACTCAAGAAGAAGGAATAGATTATGATGATGTCTTTGCTCCAGTAGCAAGGATAGAAGCAATTAGGCTGTTCCTAGCTTATGCCAGCTTCAAAGGGTTCAAAGTGTACCAAATGGATGTAAAATCTGCATTCTTGTATGGTACAATCGAAGAAGAGGTTTATGTGGGTCAACCCCCTAGATTTGAGGACTATAAGTATCCAAACAGAGTCTACAAGTTAGACATTAGATTTATTTACAAAACCATTTGATGTAGGGACTGTATTGACAATTCAAGTGCAATAAGCATTGTACAAAATCCAGTGAAATTTCCCAAAACCAAGCACATATACATTAGATTCCATTTTATAAGGGACTGTAATGAGAAGAAATTAATCCAAGTTACCAAAATTCATACAGATGATCAGTTAGCTGATTTATTTACAAAACCATTTGATGTAGGGAGATTCACCTTTCTAGTATCAAACATTGGTATGGTAAATATGGATTAATTTGTTTTTCATTATTCTCCCTTATTTCATGAGGAAAATACTTATTCAATGTGCTTAATTAAGGGGGAGACACTATTTCATTAGATAATGCTTAATTTTTAACTAACAGCTTGAGACTATTCTCAAGCTGCTAGTTCATTTTCTCGAACTGTTAGTTGTTTCACTTGGTCTGCAAGTGTGCAGGGTAATTCAGTAATTCTTCATAAGATTGTGCGCGGGACTAGATATTTTTGAAAAGCCAAAACCTTTAAAGTCCCAGTTTCGTTCGATTGCAACTACCAGTTGCAAAAATATCTTCCACAATCTTTTCATCTTCTCTCTCTGTGTGATTCACACATAGTCGTTCAAAACCCTAAACCCCCGTCGTGATTTCTAATGGAGTTTGTCAAAGAACATAACTGCCTTCCCTACTCTCTCAAACACACTGACTTCCAACCATTCCATGACATGATGGATTTCCTTCGTGGTTCCCATATCCATTATGCTCTAACTGTCAATCCCACCATATACGTCTCACATATAGAGCAGTTTTGGAAATCAGCCACTGTCAATACCATTATTGGAGTCACTTCTTTTGCGTCAATCATTGATGGTAACCCTATTACCATCACTGAGGAGACTATACGCCAACATCTGCATCTTCAAGATGCCACAGGTATATCTGATCTCTCTATTACTGCTTTACACGAAGGTCTTTTTGAAATTGGGTATAGGGGCCCTACTGAGTCTTTTACCTTCTACAAAACACATTTTGGTCCTAAATGGAAATATCTTGTACATATTATTCAGCAGTGTTTAAGCCCTAAACGGACTGGTTGGTCTGAATTTTCTTCAAATATTGCCACTGCCTTAGTGTGCTTATCAACAGGCCAACAGTTCAATTTTTCAAATATGATTTTTCAAGGGATGTTAAGGCACCATGCCTTAAAGAATGGGAAATTTTTGATGTATCCACGGTTTTTGGCAGAAATAATTGCAAAATCTTGCAATAATTTTAAAGTACATAAAAGGATACATGTTTCACAATGTGGATGTCCCATTGCCTTCTGTAATGCAGGATACCCATCCAAGAAATGAAGGAGAGGGTCCTGAGCAGGCTCAGCCGTCTATTACTGCTTCACCCCCAGGACCCCAACCCACTCCTCATGATACATATACTTCCTCTGCTCCTTCTACTATACATACTTCCCCAGCCCCCTCACTTAAAATGTATAAACGACAAAGGATTGTAGGAGCTCCTTCCTCCTCAGTCCAATTCCTAGAGCCAAATAGCCCTGTGCAGGGGGACACTCCTACACAGAATATCGATAGGGAACCCGTTGAGGATACTCTCACCCTCAGTTTGGAGGTGAACATCCCATCAGAGGATGTTCATATGGGATCTGTGGCTGGTACTACTGATGTCTCTACACAAGTGGCACAGGACAGTATCAACATCCCTAAGACCACACCCATGGCAACAGAGGGTGTGCAAGCACCTTCTGGAAGTCCCCAGTACCAAGAACAAAGGGGCCCAGATGTTTCTACTTATGGAATTCATGCCAGTGATAGATCTCAAATCCCACTATCATTGAAGATCTTGAGGCTAGTCTGCAACTTATGGCTTTGACGGATCAACAACTGAAACCTGTTGTAGCCATTTTGGAACATTACAAGTCCATTATTGCTGCACAGGGATCTCAAATCACAGCTTTGCAACAACTCACAGCAGCCCAACAACAGCGCCTTGATCAGTTTCATCTTGGTTTCACTTTGTGTGGAAACAAGATCATCCAGCTCGAGAAGATGGTTCGATCCCTGCTTGCAAAGGTTTTTGGTCCCCCTGGACAAACCAATGCATCCAAAAAGGAGGAGAATCAGGAGATCCCTATTCCAGTCCAAACATCTTCAACCTCTCCAACAACAGCTTCAGTTTCTAGGCTAACAGTCCCAACAGTTTCTCAAGCTGTTAGTCTAGAAGCTCAAGTTGTTCCTATCCGAACAAGTGGAGTGGTCATCAGAGAAGGTCCTCAAGCTCCTGCCCCAGCAGTCCAAGCCACAGTATCAACCTCCACAGACAAGGGAAAGAGCATTTTGATTGACTAAGCTTCTTAGAGTTGTGTACGGCACAATTGTACTAAGCTTTGTAGTGCTATTCTTCGGGAGATCGACGGTTTTTCGTTTGATTACAATCGCTTTGACACCGATAAAGTATCCTAAAGAATTTGGATGATTTAATAATGGCGTAAAAGAAAGTAAACTCCTTATGTCTAAATCTGAGTTTGGAAGAAGGTAATAAGGTCCGGTTCCAACGAATAAAACCCCACGAGCCGACGACGTGCTTGGCAAACATATAGCGAATGATTTTCTAAGCGGTTGATACAAATAAGCTGGTAACGCATAAGGCGAAGATGAAATCGCCATAACTCCACTAACATTAACCGGGAATGATTCAAAACCCGAAGAAGGTGCACATGCAGCGTTCGGGTATGAACCGTACGAACCCGTGAAAACATTCCTACCATTGCTTGTATTCACCGTGAAATCGTCATAGTTGAGTAATGCTTGGACACACGATCCATTAACCGGGTTGACCACGTTGACTGGACATGTACAAAATCCCCAACCAGGTAACGTTGAACTGTTGGTGACCAGAGGACACAAAGTATTACTGTCACTGTCACTGTTACTGTTACTGTATGAGTAAGTAGTTCGCACGTCAGTGCATTGGTATTCTTCACAAGACCCGGGAGACGTGCAAAGCGTGTTAGCGGGGCAGCTTCCGGGATATATGTTCCATTGCACAATACAGTCATGCCATATGAAAGGAGCATCCATGTCTATAAGAAAGTTTGCAAGCGAGTATTGCGAGATGTCATGATTTGGACGCTAAATATAGCGTTTTCGCCATCGATATGCTTATTTACGGGGATAACGACCGAAGTGTAAGGTGGTATATATTGTGCTATGGATTTATCTCCGTAAAAAATGAAAATTGTTACCACAGTAACAATTAGTTTGAAATTTATTTAGTAAAGTTTACAAAAATAAATTATATAAAATTATTAAAAGAGATATTATATTTTATTTTAAATTGGATAAATATAATATATTGAAGTTTAGTTGAAAGAAGAAATGAGTAAGGGTATAATGGTAATTAATTAATAAGCAATATTAATAATGGGTTTTAAATGTTTTAAAATAATTAAATTAATGAATTTGGGTATATATGATATTAATGATGCTTAAGAGGGATATATGTGATATTAATAATTAAAAATAAGTATATATGATATTATGATGTTTAGGAGGGATATATATAATATTAAAATTATAGGTTGGGTATATATGATATTATGAAGTTTTGGAGGGGTATATATGAAATTCTCCCTAAGTATTACATTATAACAAATTAAAATCTCAATTTATATAAACTAATCTATATTAAATTAAAAATAAAAAGTTTAAAACATCATAAGGAACAACTTTTATTTACATAAAAAACATATTTCATAACATTTTTTGAAAAATATAAACATTATGTTACATATAAATAATTTTTATTAAAAATATCCACGTAATATGTGGGTCATAAACTAGTTAACTCTTATAAAAGGAAACTAGTTTATAACCCACGTATTACGTGGATATTTTTAATTGAATTTATTTATATAAAATGTATATGAGTAAAAATAAAAACATACAAAAATAATAATTGTGTTTAATTTTTATTATTTACAGATTAAAAATTAGAGTATATTTATCTTTTTTAAAAATATTAAATTGTATTTATCTTTTATTTTTTATAAGTTATAATTATCTTTTTGGTGAACGTAAGGGGACACGTGACATTTAATGTTTTCCTTTATTATACATAATAATAATAATTTCCACAACTGATTCAAATTATTACATTTGGATCTAATTATGATTATTATGGATAATAATTATAGATATTTATTTTAGGTAAACATTAATTTTAAATGTTACAAAATCTAATTTATTACTAATTAATTAATGAAAAAAAATAAAGTCAAAATTTAATGCAATTAAGTTAAGGTGTTAAATTTGAAAAAATAGGTGGAAATAAAATTTTCTTGTACTGTAGAAGTGACATGTGACATGAATTGTTTTGTTTTATTATAATATATAGGTTAATCAACCCATGTATTACATGGGTTGATTTAGAAAAAACATATTTTTTTTATATCTAAATAAATTATTATAAAATTTATATATAATTAAAATAAAAAAAATTGAAAGCTAGTTAAATTAATGATAAAAAATACTCAGTTGTTTGCAAAAAAATGTTTTTTTTAATTTTTATTAACTTCAAATATGAAATATCAATATAAGAAACAAAAAACTTCAATTATGTGAATGTGTAAATATTTTGAAAATGATAAAATATAAAAATGGAATATCTGAAAATCAACAATCAAATTTATCATATTCACAATTAAAGTTTTATCAATTAAATTTTAAATCTTGTTAGCAAAATAATTAACAAAAATTTTTAACTTTATTTACTACACTTCTACATTTAAATTCAAATTTTTACATTTGAATTTAACTATGATCATTAAGGATAATAATGACACGTATTTATTTTAGGTGAATATTATTTCATTAATGAAAAAATTAAAATCAAAATTTAATGTAATTAAGGTAATGGAGTAAATTTGAAAAATGAATTAAAAAAATGGCATAGGTATAATTATTGATTTTAATTAAGAGTATAAGGGACATTTCATAAATAATTATGAGTTGTCATTAATCTGGACCATTGATTTCTTTCCATCCAATGGTCCAGAAACTCCAAGTGGTTGTCTTATTATATATAGTATAGATGCTAATATGTGTAGACAAAGTTTTCTTTGTTTTCAGAGTATAATTCAAGTGGCCGGGGGTATTATTAGATAATCTTTTTTTAAAATTAATTATATATATTTATTGCCGATGGAGCAGAGAGAAAGTCGGTTCACTTGGCGTAACTATAACTGTTTGATCAGACCATAAATTGATCTCAACCATTCAAAATCAGAAAAATTCGATTCTATGCTAACGTGACATGTTATCAGCCGTTGAAATTCGGGTTTTTTCAATTTTTGGCTTACGTGTCACAATGATAGCCATTGAAAAAAAAACTAGGGATAACCAACAAACTTTAAACGTGTCACAACACACGGCTGTAAGATGGAAAATAGTTATTAGATAATATTTTGTTTTAAGTTAATTAATAATTATTAAGAATAGTAACAATTTTAGACTTGTCGCAACACACGAGCTTAAGGAAAGCAAACTATAGCCTTCTACGAACAATTTTCGATCAATTACTATCAACGAGTGTAAAGTTGAAATTTGCGCACGAAGTTTGCCGAGGTAATAGCGAAGAACTAAACCCGAAAGTCGAGTTCTCTAGATTAAGCTCGAGAAAGTTATCCTCGAACTGAAATGTCCCGATCACAATAGCATGTTCACTTGTCACGCCACCATCGACAAACGCAAGGCACGCCACGTCATTCGTTACTTGTTTCATGGAGTTAGCCGTCGATATAGTCCACTATTTCCCATCCGGGAGATTGAAATCGATATCAGGAACCTTTGAACCAATCCGCGTATTCAGTTTGAAACAAAGACGAAAGGGTGCGACAGGTTTTGCACGTTGGATCCCACTTGTAGCGATCAAAAACGACTGTATCACGCCATTATAAATATCGCTTCTTAGAGTTGTGTACGGCACAATTGTACTAAGCTTCGTAGTGCTATTCTTCGGGAGATCGATGGTTTTTTGTTTGATTACAATCGCTTTGACACCGATAAAGTATCCAAAAGAATTTGGATGATTTAATAATGGTGTATAAGAAAGTAAACTTCTTATGTCCAAATCTGAGTTTGGAAGAAGGTAATAAGGTCCGGTTCCAACGAATAAAACCCCACGAGCCGACGACGTGCTTGGCAAACATATAGCGAATGATTTTCTAAGCGGTTGATACAAATAAGCTGGTAACGCATAAGGCGAGGATGAAATCGCCATAACTCCACTAACATTAACCGGGAATGATTCAAAAACCGAAGAAGGTGCACATGCAGCATTCGGGTATGCACCGTACGAACCCGTGAAAACATTCCTACCATTGCTTGTATTCACCGTGAAATCGTCATAGTTGAGTAATGCTTGGACACACGATCCATTAACCGGGTTGACCACGTTCACTGGACATGTACAGAATCCCCAACCAGGTAACGTTGAACTGTTGGTGACCATAGGACACAAAGTGTTACTGTCACTGTCACTGTCACTGTCACTGTTACTGTTACTGTTACTGTATGAGTAAGTAGTTCGCACGTCAGTGCATTGGTATTCTTCACAAGACACGGGAGACGTGCAAAGCGTGTTAGCGGGGCAGCTTCCGGGATATATATATATATATAGGGGTGGGTTCAATGGAGAACCTTATGCATCGAATAACCTTGGAGAACCACAATGCATCGCTAGAAAAACTGAAATGCATCACATAGAAATTGATGCATCACGCGGGAATTTGATGCATCGCGTGGAAATAATGTAGAAATCGATGCATCACGCGGTAATTTGATGCATCATGTGGAAATAATGATGCATTACCGGGGAATTGTGATGCATTTGTGGTGGTGCATGGAGGTTCTTCAAGGTTCTTCGATGCATGGAGGTTCTCCATTGAACCCACCTATATATATATATATATATATATATATATATATATATATATATATATATATATATATATATATATATATATATATATATATATATATATATCTGTGTGTGTGTTCATGATCAATGGAAAACCATCTTTGACTGGAGTACTGGAAAATCATGTTAAATGTACATGTTCATTACGGTAAAATATTAAATTTAATGCACAACTACAATATACATATGTTCAAATGTGCATTATTATTGACTAGTTCACATAATTTACATGTTTATTAGGACAAAATGTTCCATTTCATGCAAAATAACAATATGCACATGTTCAAATGTGCAATGCATGAACATGTGTATATTACGCAGTTTTGCATGAAATTAAACATTTTGTCTTAATGAACATGTAAATGATATGAATTAGTTAATCATAATGCAATTTTGAACATATGTATATTATAAGTTTACATGAAATTTAAGATTTTATCATAATGAACATGTACAATTGATATGGTTTTCCAGTACTCCAGTCTAATATAGTTTTCCATGGATCTCGACCGTATATATATATATATATATATATATATATATATATATATATATATATATATATAGAGAGAGAGAGAGAGAGAGAGAGAGAGAATATGGTTCGTGTGAGTACCTAAAAAATGCAGAGTATTGTGCGTACCTATGAACACAAGGGATTCAGATGTGAACATGCTGCAAAAGAACTCTTTCTTTTTAATTTTTTTCACATTCACGTAGATACAAATAATATAAAATTATTTGTAAAAAAATTACATGCATACAAATGAATGAAATTACGTATTCTCAAGTTTTTTTTTTATTATTATAAAAAGAGATGATATCATAAAATATTATGTATGTTCAAGTTTGTTTCAAGTTAAAAAATTCATTGATTTTCAAAGGTGACATTAAATACGTAATATCCGTCTTTTGGACCTGCTACATGGAATTATTTTAGTGGATAATTATTTAATTAATATTGGGTGAGTCCAATTATATCCCGTTTCGTGGATTGATACGTGTCGGGATGGGCTTGCGTGTCATCGGGTTATAATTTTAGCGGACGGATTATGTTTTTGGGATCACGGGATTAAATGGATTAAATGGGTATTAATAGTGAAAATGTGATATCGGGTTCGGGTAAATCCTAAAAAAAAAGAGAGGGAACAGAATCACTTTCTTTCAGTGACATATCTAATCAGACTGAATAGGATTTTAAGAGCTGTCACGATCATTCACATCCATTTCAGTAGGCAGGAAGGGCGCGGAAGCTACCGTTTCTAGAATGCAAACAAGCAGTGGTTTGGCGGCAAGGAAAGGGGCATTCGGGAAGCGACTAGTCGCTTGGGTTCGGGACCGGTTAAATAAGAAACGTACATATATGTTTATCCCCTTCTCTCTTCCTTATCCACTTGAGAGTAACCTAAAGTGTGAAGTGTGTGTTTGTGTGAAGAACTCCAGCAAGGAACCTTTGTGTAAACCGAATTGAGTGCTGAAGCTTGGATTAAACTTCATCATCTTCTTCATATTTGTGTTTTGGAGCTCAACAAGGTAAGAGTATTGAATTGAGTCTCTAAATTTGTGATATATGTTGTGATTAGGTATAAAGTGATCCCCAAGCTGTAAGACATTGTTATGTGGTGTGTTTGTGTGTATATTTATGGTTGAAATCGTGTATGAAGGGAGTTTTGACTCCTGGGCTGAGGTTGAAAATCGCAGGTCAGGTATGGCTGCAACCGCATGGTCAGGGGCCTAGCAGCGCGACCAAGGGCCTGCAGGGAAATTCCGAATTGAGTTTCATGAAAGGGAGTTTCGTGTTGAATCGAGTCGGTTTCCTTCGGGATTGTTCGGGCTGAGTTTGTCGGGGTTTGGGGTCTCATTGGGATTGCCTTGAGTCGGGTTTCGTTTAGGTTTCGGGTTTCGTTTAGGTTTTGGATTCTGTGAGATTGTCGGGTTCAAGTCGGGTTTCAGATTGTGGTGATATGTGATATGTGCTATTAGGGATTGTGATTAACCGTTTGGGGTCTCCGTGTGTTGCAGGGACTAGCGGACCTCGAGCCGGGTTTGATCAGGGAGGCCCGAATTCGGGAACTCAGACCGGTGAGTACTCGAGTTCTTTTCTAAACGCGCGCCGTCTTTATGATTTTAGTTTTGTTGCTATTATTTGTGCGTGTTGTATATATATGAGACAGGGACGTGAACCTCAGGTGTATTCTATCCTTATACGTGTTTATGTATGAGTTATGAGATCTATCCCAGGGGTCCGTGATGTGTTCCATACGGACAATAAGTCGTGAAAGGGGTCGCGCGAGTTGACTGTCTCTAACAGTCCTTGGGGCGTATATATACGGTAGGGTCTGTAGTCGGGTCGCTACTGTGCTACAGGGTTATTGCCGCTCACTGCTGTGTGTGGTGTGTCGGCCGGGGAAGGGTCCCCACAGGGATCGTGTGTGCATCCAGATCTCATACTTGTGATATTATACCTGAGATGTGTGCTGGGGAATAGGGACAGGGACTGTGTGCTATGTGTTATGTGTTATGTGCAGTGTAAAACCCTCGTGTGCTCACGGGCTTTATAGCTCATGTCTTCGAGTCTAACATGTTCAGGGAATCAGAAGGGACCTCAGCAGCCGCAGAGATAGGTTCGGGGCTGACTTGAAGATCTTGTTGTTTGTTTGTGTAATGTTTAATATTGTATGGGATAGTTGTTTTGGGAACGCGGTATTAGTTATGTATATGATTGCCAGTGTTGTTATGTTTAGTTAATTGGGTTGCGAATGTACTGAAACGTGTTTAACCTTTGTGAATAAAGTTTTAAATTAGCCATAATCTGCATCATCCTATGACACGTGTGTTATAGATTCTTTGTGTTATTGCCACTTATGATATCGGGTTGACGTGGCATTTATGGGATCGGGAAGGGTGTTACAGCATGGTATCAGAGCTTGTGGTTTGAAGCTTGAGTATCATTAGTGGATGCTTAACTTAGACCTTGTTCCGGTCCATGGGGGATCGTTTTGCGATTATATTGGTGGATTAACCGACCTGGCTTAGTGTATAACGCTGGGTGATTTATCCCTTGTACTTAATCGTTTTGTTTTGTGCAGATCTGTATGGCAGATCAGAATGAGGGATCGGGCGCGGGTAAGCCGCCCAGTGATGAGTACATTCGGAAATCAGAGCTGTTAGAGGTCCTTACTGAGTTTTACAGACAACAGAAAGAGCAAGAGAAGGAACAAGGTCAGAGTATAGGGCCAGTGGTTCGTCCTTCTGAGATGGAGTCCGGGGGTGGTGCTTCTTCGTCTTCACAGCGGGGTGGGTCTTTTAAAGATTTCATGACATGGGCTCCACCTCAGTTTAGGGGTGACGGTGAGCCGGGGGCGGCCATCGCTTGGGAACGTGAGATTAAGGCTGCCTTCCGGGTAGCCCATGTTGATCCGAGGGACATGGTTGGTTATGCTGCATATCAGTTGCGGGGCGGGGCTTCACAGTGGTGGAAATCGATCGAGTCTTCGATGACCCAGTCTGCCGCATACGCTATGACTTGGGAGCAGTTCAGAGCAGTGTTTGAGCTCCAGTACATTCCTCGGGATGAGAGACGGGAAATGGAGCGCCGCTTCTTGCATCTGCAGCAGGGCAGTATGACTGTGCAGCAGTACGTCGACCGTTTTAACGAGTATTCATAGTTTGCGCCTTAGCATGTCGACACAGAGGTTCGTAAGGCAGATGCGTTTATTGAGGGCCTTCTATCTGATATCCGTGAGTTTGTGGGGCTGCATGATACCCTCACGTTTGCTAGAGCCCTTGAGATGGCCCGCATGAGGGAGCGGGAGATTCTGAAGCAAAGGGAGCAGCCCTTTTCTCAGAGACAGCGCACCGGGACGTCCGAGCAGCCATCTAGTGTGTGGAGGTCCTCCGGGGACGCTCCCAGTGATCAGCGTCCGGATCAGTGGCAGTTTTCAGGCCAGGGTTCAGGGCAGGGTTTGGGACAGAGGCGTGATAGGGACCGGGGCCGAGACCGTAGATCGAGACGTCAGGGCCAGAGTCAGGGATCTGGAGCTCAGAGCCAGAGTAGTGTGGGACAGGGGTCCCAAGCGTCCGGCAGCCGTGTTGAGAGTTCGTATGGGGATCGGGAGTGCCTGAAGTGTCATCGGCGCCATTCTGGGCAGTGTTTGTCGGACCTACCGCGATGTTATAGATGCGGTCAGCGGGGTCACGCCGCGTCTGTTTGTACAGTTCCCGAGCCATTATGTTTTCGCTGTGGGAGGCCGGGACATCGTGTTAGGGACTGTCTGGAGTCGGGACCGGCAGTTCAGGGGGCTAGCTCGAGTGGAGCCAGAGCAGAGCCGTCGTCGTCCAGCCGTCGTGATTTCGTTCCGAGGGCCCGAGGGCGTGTATTTCAGGCGACAGCCGAGGAGGCACGGGATGCCAAAGACGTTGTTTCGGGTACGTACATTCTTAACGGTCTTCGAGCTTGTGTATTATTTGATTCCGGGGCCGATCACTCCTATGTGTCTGTTATCACTACTACATTTTGAAGCTAAGGCAACACTTTTGATGCAACACTTTTAAAAACTGTTGCTTTTTTATCTAAGTTGGCTCTAAAGCAACACATTGACAAAAAGTATTGCATATAATGATTTAATGCAACACTTTTTTTAAAGTGTTGCCATTTTTACTAAAATAATGCAACACTTTCTAAAGTGTTGCAATTTTTACTAAAAATTGCAACATTTTTTAAAGTGTTGCATATTTCAATAAAATATGCAACACATTTTTAGAGTGTTGCATTTGAAATGAAAAAAAAAAGCAACACATTTTTAGAGTGTTGCATTTATAATGAAAAAAATGCAACACATTTTAGAGTGTTGCATTTATAATGAAAAAAATGCAACACATTTTTAAATAAACAATTTTTTTGAGTGTTGCATCTATAATGAAAAAAATACAACGTGTTTTTAAGTGTTAATACTATTTTTTCTTGTTTTGTAATTTTGATTAAAAAATACACATAAAAGTTCAATGCCTGATTTCTTAGGATTAACAAAATACAAGATTTGATAATACATGTTTTATTTTTTATTTTTCAATTTGGAGGGCAATATTTAGAAATTAAATTGGTTAAGAAAACGAAAAACAATATACAACAATTTAAAAATACTTTTACGTATATATATATATTATTATAAGATAATTAAAGTATGTAGATGAGAAGAACCGCTAATTTCAAGTTTTCAACTACGTTAAGTCTGTGAGGGGTGAAACTGAATATTCATTGTCATGAAAATTTTTTCACAATACAATTATCTTTTAGTGTATAGAGTGTCAAAAATAAATCTCCAGATGCTCACATTTTATTTAGGGTTGGTATTCGTTCTAATTTAAATTAAAATAAATCTTTTAATTTAGAGTGTCAAAAATAAATCTCTAGAGGCCCATATCTTTTAATTTATAGAGTGTCACAATACAGTTAATTGTCGTAGTGATAATATTGATCGTAGTTTAAATATTGGGTTGGACCTATTAAATGGATCTGGGTCTGGTACAAACCAAGAGGCCCACATTTTATTAGGGTTTCTTGACTTTGTCTGAAAAGGGGGCAAAAAAAAAAAACGAACAGACACTTCGATCTCCTCTCAACTTCTCGCTCCGGCTCTCTCTCGGTCCTCACCGGCCGGCGACCGCCGCCGCTGCTACTCGCCGGTAAACACCAGCAACCACTCTCGCTCACTCTCCCTCTCCCTCTCAACCGACGACAGCGGCTGCGGCCCAAACCCCCTGGCCGCCACCGTCCCAACCGCTTCGCTGCCTCCACTTCTCGGCCTCACTGCGCACTCTCCCCGACACTCGTCCAACTCTCTCCCATTCTCTCTTCGTATCTGTGGCGAGTCGACTCCCAAACCATAGCCGCCGCTGCCACCGAATAGGAGCCATCTTCGCTGCACTCGACTCCGGCTCCGCCTCTCTACCGGCTGCAACTCCGTCTCCGACTACCACTCGAAGGTTGACCCTTGGGGTGGCAATAGCATCATCGGATTTGGTGACATCATATTACCAGGGCTCTTAGTGGCCTTTTCTCTAAGGTTTGAACAATTGGTTCTTTTTTTTTCCCTAAATTTTGGCTTGTACTACAAGTTTTTCACCAATTTGCAGAATCGTTAATCTTTTAAACTCCCTCCAGTATATGTAAATTTGTTTTGCTTGATACATAGTTTGACAATTTGTTGAATATGCAAACCATCCTTAAATGAAAACAACACAAAAAAAATCTTGTGGATGCAACTCAATTGCGTGAATTGTAACAAACAATAATGGTTTATGTGTAATTATTAATTGAAAGCTTTCCAGAAAGGAAATTGCAATTTCATTGGAAGGGTTATAAGTTTTTAACATCATTCTCTTATCTTTTAGGTATGATTGGTTGTCAAACAAAAGCCTGCGAGCTGGGTACTTCTTATGGGCGATGATTGCTTACAGATTAGGTATGGAAAATTGTATGTTTGTGGCAGTAAATAGTTGAATTGTTTTCTCATTTCTATCATAAGGGAATTTCTGTTTGTGAACTGTGAACATCTTAATCACCCTTCTCCGGTTTCTGCTATAATTTCTAGAGAATCGTTGTGGATTCAGTTCAGCCATTTTAAATTAAGTTTTCATGGTTCAGGGTGTAATGAGGTAGCAAAAGAACAATCGTTGTGGATTCAGTTCAGCCATTTTAAACGGACTACCACAAATGAGTTTTTATATCGATTATTTTATGTTTGCCGCATCGATTTTGTCATTTTGATTCATTGTTACTTTAAATTATATGACTATATCCTACATTTGTTATAAACTGCACACATTCATAGATTGGATTCAAATCTGACTTAATCACCGGAGGTGGATTCCGGAGCTCTGGCCCTGGGTCCACTTCTAACGAGCTTCTCTTGTTGTTTCAGCTATGATCCGAGTCCGGGAACGATAAGGAACGGCTCCAACGTCAAATCTCATCGGGCTATGCTTGAACAAATGATCGACAGAATTGAAGGAGAATCTTGCATGATAAGTGTCGGCTTCGTGTGAAAGAAATTACAAGAAGAATAATTGAAAATACATTCCCAATATTGTAATTTAATTTTTTGTTGTATCGGTTGTACATTTGATGATCCTTATTTTGGTTCTAGACGTTTATATAGTTGAATTACTTTTTGATCGCTATATTATGAAATGATATTATTTTTGTTAAATTGAAATTTAAATAGAAAAACTATAACGAAGCAATTTAATAAATATTTATATTTGCATTAAATTTAAAAACTAATGAATGTGTTTCTTTTGTCTAGAAAATATTACATTTATGTAATTTAAAACAATAATAAAGTGTTGCAATAGATTGATAAAAGTGTTGCATTTACATAATCACAACATTTGATAAGTGTTGCATTTGATAAGTAAAGTGTTGCTATAAGTTGATAACAATAAATTAAAACTGTTGCTTTAGAGTATAAAATGTGTTGCATTTAAAAAGTGTTGCATTTATAAAATGGCAACACATTAAAAAGTGTTGTTTTAAAATATAAAAAGTGTTGCCTTTAAAAAGTGTTGCATTTATAAAATAATGGCAACACTTTTGAAAAGTGTCGCATTATCTAGCGAAAGTGTCGCTTTAGACCTAAGGCGACGTTGGCTAAGGTGGCACTACATAAAGTGTCGAATTAGGCCTATAGCAACATTTTTAAGGTCTAACACAACACTTTTCCCATGTTGCTTTAGGTTCATTTTGTTGTAGTGTATCTTCTGTGCGTACTTTAGCTTGTGTCCTTCTCCTTTGTATGTTCCCTTGGTTGTCGAGAGAGTTGATGGGAGTTCTATGTTAGTGAGTCGGGTATATCGGGATTGTGTTTTAGAGATAGATTCCCATCAGTTTATGATCGATTTGCTGCCGATTGAGGTCAGTAGCTTCGATGTGATTGTGGGTATGGACTGGTTGACTGCCAGATGGGCTGATATTCTGTGTGCTAAGAAGATCATCCGTATACCCATTTCTGACAGTGAGAATGTTATCGTGTATGGGGAGCGTCGCAAGGGAGATATTGGGATTGTGTCTATGGCCAGGGCTCAGCGATATGTCTCTAAGGGGTGCGAGACCTTCCTAGCTTGTGGTTGACGCGAGGAAGGAAAAGAAGACCTTAGAGGATATTCCGGAGATTCATGAGTTCCCTGAGATATTCCTAGAGGAGCTACCTGGGTTACCGCCAGATCGCCAAGTGGAGTTCCGTATAGATCTCGTTCCTGGGGCGGTGCCGATGGCGAAGACGCCTTATAGGTTGGCACCGACAGAGATGCGAGAGTTGATGTCTCAGTTACAGGAGCTTTTAGATCGTGGATTCATCTGTCCTAGTTCGTCACCGTGGGGAGCGCCGGTGTTGTTTGTGAAAAAGAAGGACGACAACATGCGGATGTGTATCGACTACAGAGAGTTGAATAAAGTAACTGTGAAGAACCGCTATCCGCTTCCACCTATCGACGATCTGTTTGATCAGCTTTAGGGATCGAGTTTCTTCTCCAAGATCGACTTGCGGTCTGGGTATCATCAATTGAGGGTCAGGGATGAGGACGTGCCGAAGACAGCGTTCCGGACTCGTTATGGGCACTACGAGTTCCTCGTCATGCCCTTCAGTTTGACTAACGCACCCGCCGCTTTCATGGATTTAATGAACAGGGTGTGTAGAGCTATGTTGGAAAGATTCGTGATCGTGTTCATCGATGACATCCTGATCTATTCGCGGAGCGCTGGGGACCACGAGCAGGACCTCCGAGAGGTTTTGACTGTGCTGCGCAAGGAGAAATTGTACGCGAAGTTCTCCAAATGCGAGTTTTGGCTACGGGAAGTGCAATTTCTGGGGCATGTGGTCAGTCGAGGGTATAAAAGTGGATCCGACCAAGATTGAGGCAATGATGAGTTGGGAGCCTCCGAAGTCAGTTCTTGGGATTCGCAGTTTTCTGGGTCTCGCCGGGTACTATAGGCGCCTTATCCATGACTTTTCGATGATTGCCTTGCCGTTGACGAGATTGACACGGCAGTCCGTTCCGTTCGAGTGGTCCGAGGAGCAGGAGCATTCGTTCAGGGAATTGAAGACCCGGTTATGTCAGGCTCCGGTGTTGGCCTTGCTAGAGGATACCGACTACTTCGTGGTTTATTGTGATGCTTCAGGGTCGGGTTTGGGTTGTGTTCTGATGCAGCGAGGGAAAGTGATCGCGTATGCTTCACGTCAGCTGAAGACTTATGAGGAGAACCATACCGTGCATGATTTAGAGTTAGACGCCATCGTGTTCGCGTTGAAGATTTGGTGCCATTATCTGTATGGGTCTCGGTTTATTGTGTACACCGACCATAAGAGCCTACAGTATCTGTTCAGCCAGAAGGATCTGAACATGAGGTAGCGGCGTAGTCTTGAGCTGTTGAAAGACTATGATTGTGAGATTCAGTACCACCCGGGTCAGGCTAATGTGGTAGCTGACGCACTGAGCCATAGGGCGTGCGGCCAGATTGTGATATCCAGGGCCTCGAGGCTTGAGATTACCTCGACATTGACGGACAGTGTGAGATTAACGCAGCAGGAGGGCCTGCGGGGTGATAATGTGAAGCGGGAACGTCTGACTGGGCAGCTTGATTCGTTGGTCCGGGATGATCGTGGATTGTACCTGTTTCATGATAGGGTCTGGGTCCCGAGGGTTGGAAATCTGCGGCAGTTGATTCTTGATGAATCTCACCGATCGAGGCTATCCGTACATCCAGGGAGTACCAAGATGTATCGTGATCTCCGTGATTTCTACTGGTGGCCGGGAATGAAAAGGGATGTAGGCCGGTATGTTGAGCAGTGTATAACGTGTCTGAGGGTCAAGGCCGAGCACCAGAAGCCGCACGGTCATCTACAGCCGTTAGAGATCCCCGAGTGGAAGTGGTACGACATTACGATGGATTTCATTGTGAGACTTCCACGCACGGTCCGCGGAAACGACATGATGTGGGTCATAGTGGATCAACTAACAAAAAGTGTGCATTTCTTAGCCGTCTGGGGCACTATCACCATGGATCAGTTAGCGAGACTGTACATCAATGAGGTGGTATCACGACATGGGATTCCGATGTCAATTACTTTGGACAGGGAGACGCGGTTCACGTCTCGGTTCTGGCAGAGCTTCCAGCGGGAATTGGGTACCAGGGTTCAGCTGAGCACGACATACAGACCGCAGACCGACAAACAGACCGACCGCACTAATCAGACCCTCGAGGATATGTTGCAGGCGTGTGCTATCGACTTCAGCGGTAACTGGGATGTGCATTTGTTGTTGGTCGAGTTCGCGTATAATAATAGCTATCACGCAACGATTAAGATGGTTCCATTTGAGGCACTGTATGGGCGCAAGTGCCTGACCCCAGTGTGTTAGGGCGAGCTCGGTGAGCGACCTATTAGCGGGCCGGATACAGGAGACTAGTGACAAGGTGGCCGAGATTCAGGAGCATATGAGGGTCGCCCAGAGCCGTCAGAAGAGTTATACTGATCTCCGTTTAAAAGAGCTGGAATTTAGTGTTGGGGGTCGAGTCTTGCTTAAGGTGTCGCCGTGGAAAGGGGTCATCCGGTTCAGACATCGTGGGAAGCTGAGTCAGCGGTATATCGGGCCATTTGAGATCGTTTACATGGTCCAGGTACAGGCCTATCGACTGCGATTACCTTCTAAGTTAGCCGGCGTGTACGATACTTTTCACGTGAGTCATCTCCTGAAGTGTCTGGCGAAGGATAATCAGTACGTGCCCCTATCCGAGATTACAGTCGACGATCAGCTGCGGTATGTGGAGCAGCCCGAGGCCATTACGGACAGGAAGATTAAGAAGTTGAGGAATAAAGAGATTGCATTGGTACTCGTTCAGTAGAGACACCATAAGGGTACCAACGCTACTTGGGAGCTCGAGTCCGAGATACGATCGAGATATCCTCACCTGTTTCAGAGTTCGAGTTAGATTCCGGGACGGAATCTCTTTAAGAATGGAGGATTTGTAACATCCCTCTTTTGGACCTGGTACGTGGAATTATTTTAGTGGATTATTATTAATTAATATTGGGTTGGTCCAATTATATCCCGTTTTATGGATTGATACGTGTCGAGATGGGGCTTGCGTGTCAACGGGTTATAATTTTAGCGGATTGATTATGTTTTTGGGATCACGGGATTAAATGGATTAAATGGGTATTAATAGTGAAAATGTGATATCGGGTTCAGGTAAATGGGTTCGGGACCGATTAAATAAGAAACGTACATATATGTTTATCCCCTTCTTTCTTCCTTATCCACTTGAGAGTAACCTAAAGTGTGAAGTGTGTGTTTGTGTGAAGAACTCCAGTAAGGAACCTTTGTGTAAACCGAATTGAGTGCTGAAGCTTGGATTAAACTTCATCATCTTCTTCATATTTGTGTTTTGGAGCTCAACAAGGTAAGGGTATTGAATTGAGTCTCTAAATTTGTGATATATGTTGTGAAGTGGTATAAAGTGATCCCCAAGCTGTAAGAGATTGTTATGTGGTGTGTTTGTGTGTATATTTATGGTTGAAATCGTGTATGAAGGGAGTTTTGCCTCCTGGGCTGAGGTTGAAAATCGCAGGTCAGGTATGGCTGCAACCGCATGGTCGCGGCGCGACCATCAGGGGCCTAGCGGCGCGACCAAGGGCCTGCAGGAGTTTTGAGTCTCATGAAAGGGAATTTCGTGTTGAATCAAGTCGGGTTCCTTCGGGCTGAGTTTGTCGAGGTTTGGGGTCTCATTGGTATTGCCTTGAGTCGGGTTTCGTTTGGGTTTCGGGTATCGGTTGGGTTTCGGATTCCGTGAGATTGTCGGGTTCGAGTCGGGTTTCGGATTGTGGTGATATGTGATATGTGCTATTAGGGATTGTGATTAACCGTTTGGGGTCTCCGTGTGTTGCAGGGACTAGCGGACCTCTAGCCGGGTTTGATCAGGTTGGCCAGAATTCGGGAACTCAGACCGGTGAGTACTCGAGTTCTTTTCTAAACGTGCGCCGTCTTTATGATTTTAGTTGTGTTTATATTATTTGTGCGTGTTGTATATATATGAGACAGGGACGTGAACCTCAGGTATATTCTATCCTTATACGTGTTTATGTATGAATTATGAGATCTATCCCAAGGGTCCGTGATGTGTTCCATACGGGCAATAAGTCGTGAAAGGGGTCGCGCAGGTTGACTGTCTCTAACAGTCCTTGGGGCGTATATATACGGTAGGGCCTGTAGCCGGGTCGCTACTGTGCTACAGGGTTATTGCCGCTCACTGCTGTGTGCGGTGTGTCGGCCGGGGAAGGGTCCCCACAGGGATCGTGTGTGCATCCAGATCTCATACTTGTGATATTATACCTGAGATGTGTGCTGGGGAATAGGGACTGTGTGCTATGTGCTATGTGTTATGTGCAGTGTCAAACCCTCGTGTGCTCACGGGCTTTATAGCTCATGTCTTCGAGTCTAACATGTTCAGGGAATCAGAAGGGACCTCAGCAGCCGCAGAGATAGGTTCGGGGCTGACTTGAAGATCTGTTGTTTGTTTGTGTAAGTTTAATATTGTATGGGATAGTTGTTTTGGGAACGCGGTATCAGTTATGTATCTGATTGCCAGCGTTGTTATGTTTAGTTAATTGGGTTGCGAATGTACTGAAACGTGTTTAACCTTTGTGAATAAAGTTTTAAATTAGTCATAATCTGCATCATCCTATGACACGTGTGTTATAGATTCTTTGCGTTATTGCCACTTATGATATCGGGTTGACGTGACATTTCTGGGATCGGGAGGGGTGTTACAAAATAGTTATGGTTTTCTTAGTTAATTAACAGTAATCTTATTAACTTGTTAATCCAACATATTATACTTTTTAATTAAACCAATATTTTTATTTTTTTTAATATTCATATAAAAAATTTAATGATATTCATTATATTCAGTGTTGTATATATTATTAGTGTTAAATTGAAATACTGAACACTTGGTATTCATTAGTTAATAATAAACCATTCAACGATGGATGTTCAATAGTTTGTATAAAATGTTAAACCACATAATTTATTCAATATTAAATTTATTTAAATTCAGGGCCGTCTCGTTGATTTTGGAGGCCCTGTGTCATAATAATACAAAAGGCCCTTTATAAACTAATTTTTTTCAATATATATAATCGATAAAAAGGTTATATACATCCAAAAGATTAAAAAAAAACCATTGAAAAAGGGGATACATATTATTTAAAATTTATCTAAAGCGCCACTTTGTGATCTAACGAGTTCTTCAATCCTCATTTTCTTTTTAGTTTTTCACATCCAGAATCATATTTTCTCAATTTAGGAGCCATAATTCATAAAAGTGCAAGAATATAATGAAATAAATGGACCAAATGACAATAGAAGTTATGTGACCTAATGAATGTTGTATAATCTGCTAACAAAGTGTAATCCAGTGAGATTGAGTCAGTGAAATAATCGGCCAAGTTCAATGTCTAATCTCAGATTAGTGAAATACTGAAAATGATAATTTTAAAACAATAATAAGAATCAGCATTTAGCAAAAAAGTGAAAATAAATGTATTATTCCGGACAGAGACAGACCAATCGATCAAAAAAAGTATCTCTAATCAAATGCCCTTTAAGCAAAAGACTAAAAGGAAATGCAATCCGATGAGGCGATGATCTTCTTCGGCTTCCACTTCCCCAAAATCAATAACCCTTTTTGATTTTTCTGTGAACCAGTGAAGGGATGAAAGAAACTCCAAAACAGTCACACAAACTCAATTTACGAATGGTTCCTGACTTGCTGTGATTGTTTGTTGTTTGCTTATTTTCATATAATCAGATGAATCAAATCGAGTACGATATAGATTAGTTTGCATCTGATATGGATGAAAATCGATGCCCTTCGATCTTGCTGTCATCGGCCATCGCACGACGCTTAGATTTCCTCGCTGTCGCCATCATTAGAGCTATGTCCGCTGAGTGAGGCGCCGCTAAGTATGTGCGAATGAGACCGTCACCATCAAGTTTGCATCTGATATGTTAATAGGCTTAAATTAACTGGGCTAAAGATTTGGGCTTTAAAAAACATAAATATATTACATAAGTCCTGAAAATTTTTTAGGCCCGTAGTATTGTGGGGCCCTGTGCAGTGGATCAACCTGCACAGGGTAATAGTCGCCCCTGTTTAAATTTAAGAAATAAAATAACCATTTTGCAATGTCATTGTTACTAATTCTCATATTACCCAATATTAATATATTTTACTAATATCAATCTTTTTTCACTTCCGCAAGATCAGCTAAAACCAAAGGAAACGTGAATTAAATTCTACTAATATCAAATTTTCCGTAAATATTTCTAGGAAAGTAACCTATTGAAATTTGCTTCACCGGTGTTCTTTAGTCTTTCTCTTCCCTTCCATCCGGCTTATTCTTTTCGCATTGCGAAATATAACCTAGTTTATTTCCAAACATGATACATTTATCGTAATCATTGGATTTATCTCATCATATATAAACAAGATTAATTTAGTTTTAAACCAAAATAAAGGCTATAATTACAAAATAACCAAAATAAAAACTTACATTTCAAATTATAACAAAAAAAAAACCCACCTAACCAAAATACTCACCATTTATGTTACCAAATTTACGTGACGGCCACTATTTACGTGACTTGTATTTTTCAATAATTTTTAATGCATTACGTTACAAAAGGTAAAAGGTAACGTCAGATACATTATCTTTACGTTACCAAATCTATTCTTGGGAAGAAGCACAATGAGATTTGGTAACGTAAAGTAAGGGTACTTTACGTGATCATTCACCTTTGTAACGAAATACATTAAAAATAATAATAATAAATACAGGTAATGTAAATATTGACCGTCGCGTACCTGGGGTAACGAAAATATTGGGTATTCTGGTAATGAGTCCTTTTTGAATAAAATTTGATAAATAGGTTTTTTTTTGGAATTTTTGTAATTATCCCAAATAAAAATCTATTGAATCAATCATGACTCTAAATTAAATTATTATATTTTTATACAACTTTCCGGATATAATTTCCAAAAAGTTAAGTGGATAATTGTTGGAGTATGGGTTATTGGATATGTACAAATAGAAAAGAAAAAAAAAACGTTGACCTAAAAAGGTCCAATCCTGTTTTTTGAATACATGAATTTGACCATAAAATGGTCAAAAGCATCAAAGTGGGATGAGTATGGGAAATGTTATGTTGTATACGAAACTATTCTTCTTCTTCAATTTGTTAATTGTTTGCATTTCAAATTGATAATTTTATTATATTGGAATTATGTATTATATAATAAATACATAATATTACAAATTGTTTTTTTAATAAAGATTTCTCTTAGTCATCTCCTTGAATGATGGATTTTCTTTTTTTTCTTTTACCACTCGTCCTACCTCGAGGACCCATGTAAATAAATATAGTTTTGTTTTCGTTTGTTCTTTTGTCAAGCCGTTATCGAGCTGCCGACATTTTACCGCCACATTTGTAAGCTTCTGTCATGAGGTTTGTAGCTCCTAATGCTGTCGTCGAGTCGCCACATCTCTTGCCGCCTCTGATGAGTCGTTGCCTGCCTTCCAAAGCTTTCATCATGTACCACTGTGTTTGTTATAAATCCATTCCCACCAAAGCTACCGGACTATAATTTTTATTTTTCTACTTGTTTTCTTTTTTACTGTATTTTTTTGTAGTTAGATTTCGTCTCGCTCCAACCGCGTGAGAGTATTAGATAGATTAGGATTTAGCTTTTTAAATATCATTCTTAATATATATTATATTATATTTTATTGTAATCATTTTGTATTATATTATATTACTAAATACAATATTTAAATTTGTGATACCTTTGGTTTATTGAAGGGTTAAAGTCGTAGAATAGTTGTGTACTTTTTAAAATGTATCGATATGGTACGTATACTATTTTAATTATTCATATTACACGTGTACTTTCTGAATCGTTCAAATTTGATACGTGTACTACATTTTTTCATACCTATATGATACATTTGGTAACCGGTCACTGGCTATACCTGTTAAGAGTGAAATTTCTCTTTTTATTAATGTTCAAATTTCCATAATTGAAGCATCAAATACACTCTCTCGTCCTTGTGATAACCTGGTAAGAGAAATCACACTGCACAGCCAACTTCAAACACCTACAGACCTCTATAGAAATCTCCAATGACGATCTCCACCGTCCAGATAGAAGAACTATGTGTTGCAAAGCTTCTCCTCAAATTTTATACAGATCCAACGGTGAACAAGTTTGTACCGACGATTCTCCCACAACTGCGCAAAGCTAGATGAAATAATCGGTCATAAAAAGTAAAGGTATCATATTAACAATATAAAAAGTACACGTACTATATCGATACACCTTAAAAAGTACACTGCTATTGTACGGCTTTAGCCCTTTATTGAAATACTAGATTAATACTCATGTATTACATGGATTAATGTAAAAGATTTGTTATAAATTAAATATGAATAAAGAGGTGGGATCCCTTAAAAACCTTCAAATTTTTTTTAAATTACGATACAATAAAAACCAATAAAAAGATGTCATACATGTCAAATCATTAAGTCAATGGTAAAAATGACGACTCTAAGTCAATGTTTAAGTCAAAGAAGACGGCTAAAATGTGATTCAAAATATTTGAATTATTGATTTAATGGTAAAAAATGATGACTCTATGTCAATCTTTTAAAATTTTTTATTATAAAACTAAATTTTTTATTTTACCAATTTTTTAAAATTATTTACTCTTTAGGACATTTAAACATGAAATTTATTATTTTATTGATTTTAAAAAAAAATATTTTAGCTTGTTAATCCTGAAAACTTTTGATGAATATTAATTGTAGTTTGAATTATTTTAGGTAACAAAAATAATAAGTTTCAACAATAAAGTTTAAATTAAATCAATTAAATGATAATAATGTTACTTAAATTAATGTTAATTTTCATTTTTGGAAAAAGAGTGGGAAAATGAAAAAAGTGGAGTATTAGAATGTTGACATGAGGCAAAAATTGTTCTGAATTATTATAATATATAGATAGATAGATGTTTTGCTATTAGATTTTTTTTTTCTTTTAATCTTAAGGTTATTAGCTATTGTTTAGCATTTTAACTTATTGTAGTTTTACCTTGATAAATCTAGTCTTTAGTGTTTTTCATTTATAGTAATGTTATCTTATATTTTATATTTAGAATTTTCTTTTTGTTATAGAAAATATATGATTCTTTAAACCGTTACAACATGCTAAGAAAAAAACCTAGTTGTTCGTGTTAAATTTACAAAATTATTTAGTTTTAGTTTTAAACATATATATACTTTTTTGTGTTAATTACAACTCTACCCATTTTTGAGGTCCTTGTATTAGGTTTTAAAGGTGTTCTAATGAATTTACCCATTCTTTTTGACACCATCTTTACGTTATTGTCACCATTTTCGTTACCTGTACTTTTTTTTTAAGCTTTAAAGATACTTATACATTAGAAAAGGTGAAGAAGTAATGAAAACTTTTAAACTTTTTTGTTACCAAATCTCTTTAAGAAAATTACCAGGGTTTTACAAGAGATTGAAAAAATCTATGAAATGACATAAAGAGATTTGAAAACTTACGGTTTAAAAATTTTCAGTCATATTCATCTTTTGTAAAGTAAATGTATTAAAAAATCAAAAAATAAATAAAAATACAAGTAACGAAAATGGAGGCGGTAACATAAACATTACAAAATGTGGAAAGTAAATTTTTTTTTTTCGTTACCAAATCTCTTTATAAAAATTTACCATGAGTTGACAAGAGATTGAAAAGATTTGGTAATGAAACGTTCAAAAGATTTTGTAAGTTTTCACCATTTGTACCGTAAAGGTCTTTTAAAGTAAAAAAAAAATGTATAAGTAGCGAATAGTTTGTTATTTTATTTTATTGCAATAAAATTTGGGGGTTAATGTAACATCCCTAATTTGAGCTTGGTACGTGGATTTAATTTATTGGCTCTTTATTTTAGTAATTATTGTGTGTTCCAATTAAATTCCGTTTCGTGGATTTAACGTGTCAAGATCGAGTGATACGTGTCTCCGAGCTAATAATTAGCGGATTATTTATCTCCTTGAGTTCGTGGAGTTAAATGGGTTAAAATGATATTAATGTTGAAAAAGTGATATCGGGTCCGGGTTAATGGGTTCGGAACCGGATATGGATAAAGACGTATATATGTGTGTTGAGTTCCTTTGTTCCCTTCTTCCTTATCCATTTTGAGAAATAACCCCAAAAGTGTGTGTGTGCGTGAATTGTGTAAATCTCCAGCAGAGAAACAAGCTTCAATCCTTGAATTGGTTGCTGAAACTGTGTTCTTCACCTTCTCATTGTGTTCTTGAAGCTCCAAAGGTAAGAATTGTGAGTTTTAATGGCCAAAAATCTTGAGATATGTTTGTGTTGTATGAGGGAATTCGTTTCAGTAGTGTATAAGTCAAGTTATATGAGTTTTGTGTATGTTTTGTTGCTGAAATTGAGTGTGGAGGGGGTTAAAACCCCTGGTTCTGCCATGGTCATCGAAGAGCAAAGCTGGGAGCAGGCACATGGTCGCGGCGCGACGCGCAGAAGGGGGCGGGCGCGGCGCGACTGCAGGGGGGCGCGGCGCGGAAATCAGTCTGCTGAAGAAATTTGGTTTAGTCTTTATAAGGGAGTTGTGGGTCGTTAATTGGTCGAGTTCCTTCGGGATATTGTTAAATTGATCTATTTTGGATTTTGGGGTCCCGATAAGAATTCCGTAAAAGAGTTTCGGGAATCGGTTATCCGTTCGGAAATGTGTTTCGGGTTTAGTTTAATTGTGATAATTGTGTTTGGGTTTCTATTGTGTTCGGTCGGGTTTGTATTAATCTGTTGGAGCCCGTGTTAAATATAGGTTCGAGCCGACCGCGTTCCGACCAGCGATAGAGTTCGGGTTTCGATTGCTTTCGGGTATTGGTGAGTACTCGAGTCTTTTACAAAGCGCACGTAAACTTTTATGAGTCGTGTATATGTGTTGTGATATATTGTGTATGAGACCGAGCATAGTGCGCAGGTATGATCCATTCTACCCTATACATGCTATATATGTTTGAGTTGCAGGTGTCCGCGATATGTGATCGCGCAGGCTGACTGTCCCTAACCAGTCACGAGATATGAAACACCCATACAACTAATACGAGTATTTCGATACCATTATACATTAATTTATACAGAGTACTTGCGGAAATACGGTCAATTTAAAACTTTTAATACTTTAACAATCATCAACGTGATTCCAAACACTTTGCATATAACGCAACAGAGTGTCTGAAATCACGGAGTAATGTAATTGGGGTCATAATGTTAAATCATCAATTTGATTACAAACGAATTAATAATCATTAACTAATTCGCGTAAGTCCAAAATGGAAGTCTGCTACTCCCACCCCAATCATCAACAAAATATGGAGCTCCTATTCGTGCTCCAATCAATGACTAACAGTTTGGGCCAGCCGGGCCTTTGCCCTTAACAGATCCTGAAAAGAATAATCAACTAACGGGTAAACAACAAAGTTGTTTAGTGAGTTTCTAGATTAAAGTATCATGCGATATATGAATGATGCCATGCAATGCCATGAATTTAACTAACAATCTCAGGAGGCCAACTAATGGCTAATAAGCTACCACATTGCGGTTACCACACACAAGCTTACCGTACAATGGGTTTACAATCTACTGCTCGATTACCACAGACACAGGCTTATCGATATGCAGTTTACAGTGATGTCATACGATTACCACACACAGGCTTATCGTTTTACAGGCAATAATGGTTACCACACTCAGGCTTACCATTATGATTCCGCTAGGTTACCACACTCAGGCTTACCGTCTCGGCGGAGAGGTCAAATGAATGTTCAAAAACTTATCAATCGAGTGATAATATGATAACAATAATATATGTGATGGCAAGGCATGTAAATGACAAGAATGATACGAAAGCGATAACATACAATTCATGATATGCATATGAATACATTAATGCTAGAACTCACAGTGGTGTACAACAAGCTCTCGGCCTCGAAACCGAGTTATAATCGTCAAAATATGATTAATAGCCTCCAAGGGACCTTAACCCGTCAAACCCCTACAAACGGTTCATAATATAATATTTATAAGTCTCACAGCTTATAACTTCTTAACATTGATCCGGATGCATTAGTCGTAAGACTTAACTAATTTCGGCATTAAACCTCAATAATTATTTTGGTCTAATTATCCTCCTTAAAGATGTCATAGACTATTATGACAAAAGATCCCATAAAATAAAAATAATTAAAATTACAATTTCGGTCCAAGACCATCCGAAATTCGAACCATCGTCATCCGAAATTCGGGCCATCCTAGATTCATACTTAGCAAATTTTTCAGAATATTTCAAGGTTGAACTGTACTTTCTGCCTTAAGGATTTAATGTCAAAAATACTAAAACTTCTCTATATTTATTATAAAGAGTTGTAAAATCATTCCCAACATATATATATATATATATATATATATATATATATATATATATATATATATATATATATATATATATATATATATATATATATATGTTTAAACCCATTTTAACCACCAAAACATCATTTTTCATTTTTTTTAGATTACCTAGGGTTCATATTAACTCAAACTTGGGTTTTTGAGATAAACCCATCAAAATACATAAAAACTTGCATCATATACTTTTAAAATAATGGATCTAACATATTTCATCATTTTCTTTTCAGATCTAGCCATTTCTAAGAGATCTTCATAAAAACCCATCAAAATACATAGAAACTCGTATAATATACTTTTTAGATAATAGATCAAACATATTTCATCATTTTCTTTTCAGATCTAGCCATTTCGAAGAGATCTCCATGAAAACCCGTTTGAGTTCTCATCTTCTTCATTTGAAGATGGTGGAGAGAATAGAAAAGTAAGAGATTTATAAAAATAAGAGTTGGTACCTCTTGGATCTTCAAAACCGTATGAAGCTTCCACAAAAATCAGATTTTTCTTTCTTCTTCTTCTCTTTTCTCTCTTCTTCTCTTCTTCTCTATTTTCTTTCTTCTCTCTCTTTTTCTTGGAGATGGACGACACACACACACTTGTGTGTGTGTGTGTGGCGTATATATAAAGCAAAATTTGCTTTTTCCTTTTTTTTTTAAACTACTTTTCATATTTACCATTTAGACCCCACAATTATTTCCATTTCTTTTAAGGTCCTTTCTTCATAAATCAATACTTTATTTATTATAATTTGCACCACCATTTATTTATATGTCTCAATATTAATTAATATTCCGAATTTGTATTTCTTCGTAATAAGTATTAATTATCAATTTTATTAAAAAATCGGGTCGTTACAATTCCTCCCCTCTTAAAAGGATTCCGCCCACGGAATTAGGTTATTTCAAACAGAGCGGGGTATTTGGCCATCATTTCAGCCTTCGTCTCCCAAGTCATCAGAGATCCACGGTGGTGCTTCCAACAAACGAGTACCATCTCGATCTCCTTATTCCTTAGATTAATTACTTTGTCGCCGATAATCTTTTCCGGTTCTTCAATATATCGCAATTTCTCATCAATTTGCACATCATCCAAAGGAACGGTCACCGTAGGATTGATCGGACTTCTCTTCAAATAGCTAACATGGAAGGTGTCATGAATTCCTGCCAACTCAGCGGGCAACTCTAATTTATAAGCTTGGGCTCCGATACGCTCGGTAATAGGAAATGGTCCAACGTATCGAGGACTTAACTTCCCTCGCTTCCCGAATCTCATAATTCCCTTCCACGGAGATACTTTCAACATCACGGAATCTCCCACTGCAAACTCAATATCTTTATGACGTTTGTCCGAGTATGCTTTCTGTCGATCTTGGGCAGCTTTGATTCGCTCACGAATAATCTGAATTTTATCATGCGTCTCTTGAAGCAATTCGGGACCCGCTAACGGTTTCTCGCCTGCTTCACGCCAACACGTCGGAGTTCGACACTTCCGACCATACAACGACTCATACGGGGCCATCTTTATCGAAGAATGATAACTGTTGTTGTAGGCAAATTCCACAAGCGGTAGGTGCGTATCCCAATTTCCACCAAGCTCGATCACGCACGCACGTAACATATCTTCCATCGTCTGATTGGTACGTTCAGTCTGGCCATCAGTCTGGGGACGAAACGCCGTACTCAAGTTAACACGCGTTCCCAACTGATCTTGCATACTTTGCCAAAATCTCGAAGTAAATCTCGAATCACGATCCGAGACAATAGATTTTGGAATCCCATGACGTACAATAATTTCATCGATATACATTCGCGCCCATCTTTCCAAAGGAAAGTTTTCTCGTATCGGCAAAAAGTGCGCGGTCTTCGTCAGTCGATCTACAATAACCCAGATAGCATCATCTTGTCGTTGGGTCTTCGGAAGCTTTACCACAAAATCCATCGTGATGTGATCCCACTTCCATTCAGGTATCTTGAGTGGTTGCAAATTTCCAGATGGTTTTTGATGTTCGGCCTTGACTCGCAAGCAAGTCAAACACCGTTCAACATGATTACCAACGTCTCGCTTCATTCCGGGCCACCAATATTCGGATTTCAAATCCTGATACATTTTAGAACTCCCGGGGTGAATTGAGAACTTTGAATTATGACCATCTTCTAAAATTGTCTTGCGCACATCACCGATCTTAGGCACCCAAATGCGATCTCTAAACATTTTCAAACCGTTGCTACCATCAGTTAACAACACACTTTGACCAACCATTCTTTCAGACTTAATATTTTCCTCTTTAAGGCCCTCGATTTGCCACTTCCGAATGTCGTCAAGGATAGAAGAAGTCACAACTACATGCGTTAATACATAACAAGTTGCTTCCGCATATCTCTTTCGGCTCAAAGCATCAGCCACTACATTGGCTTTTCCAGGGTGATAAAGGGTTTCACAGTCATAATCCTTAATCAATTCCACGGCACGTCGCTGTCGCATGTTTAACTCTTTTTGATCAAAGATATGTCTCAAACTCTTATGATCAGTAAACAATTGGCACCTGAGACCATATAGGTAATGCCGCCAGATTTTTAAAGCAAACGTGACAGCATCTAACTCCAAGTCATGAGTCGGACGACTTTTCTCATAATCTTTAAGTTGTCTCGATGCATAAGCTATCACTTTTCCCCGTTGCATTAACACGCAACCTAATCCATTTATCGAAGCATCACTATAAACAGCAAAATCTTCGTTCCCTTCCGGCAACGCCAGAACCAGAGCATCGGTTAGTCGACTCTTCAGAGTTTGAAATGCTGCATTTTGTGGCTCTTCCCACACAAACTTCGCATTCTTACGTGTCAACGAAGTGAGTGGGACGGCTATTTTAGAGAAATCTTGAATAAATCGTCGGTAATAGCCGGCCAATCCAAGGAAGCTACGAATCTCAGCAACATTTCTCGGCGCTTCCCAACTTTTAATGGCCTCGATCTTGGAGGGATCCATAGAAACACCCTCACAAGATATGACATGCCCTAAAAATTGCACTTGTCGTAACCAAAACTCGCACTTTGATAATTTGGCATACAACTGTTCGCTGCGAAGAAGTTCGAGCAATCGCCTCAGATGAACCGCATGATCTTCCTCCGTCTTGGAATACACCAAGATGTCGTCGATAAACACTATAACTGACTTGTCAAGCATTGGACGGCACACACGATTCATCAAGTCCATAAAAGCTGCAGAAGCATTAGTGAGTCCAAAAGGCATCACTAAGAACTCATAATGCCCATATCGGGTCTGAAAAGCAGTTTTCGGCACATCTTCCTCACGAACCTTAAGTTGGTGATACCCTGAACGAAGGTCTATCTTCGAGAAATAAGCAGCTCCTTGTAGTTGATCGAACAAGTCATCAATACGAGGCAAAGGATACTTATTCTTTATAGTCACCTTGTTCAGTTCTCTATAATCTATACACATTCGCAAGGTTCCGTCTTTCTTTCGTACGAATAGAACCGGAGCACCCCACGGCGAGGTACTCGGTGATATCCGCTCGTCGTAAAGCGTTCAAAAATAATTTATAAAAACACCAATCACCTTAACTTATAGCTAGGGTAAGTGGGATCGTCTCCTCAGGGAGCATGTGGTTATCAGTATTATTATACGATAGTTATTGACTAATAATAAAAGCTAATTATTAAACTAATTGAAGGAATGAATTGGTTAGGTGAAACTTTGGAAATTTAGTTAAATCTTTGTTACGAAAACTTAAAGATCAAAGTAAGAACGCCAACGACTTTGGATTCAGGGTTTGGGTGGAATTATGGATTATCGACCTAGGGTTGCTAATAACTTAATTATTTATTATTCCGTTTAATTATCTTTGTAACCTAACCACATAGACATAGTCATGACAATCACATCTATCGCAATCCGTATTTTGGGCACGAATCGTGTCATGTTCACAGTCCGTCTTAACTCCTAATCTAATGAGCTCGGCACGGCATGTAACACGGCTACGACGCGTCTTACGATAAAGATATAAATAGAAGCGAACGGAACAACATCTTTAAATAATAATCACACAGAAAACTAAATAAAAAGTATCGTTCGTTACAATAATGCATCAACGGAAAACATAAATACTTAGCTAACAAACAAACCCTTGAACGATAATAGCGTGATAATCATCAACCAACGCGTACGAAACATTGAACTTGTCAGGAACAAGTTTCGTAGTTGATGGATTGATGGGGGGAAGATGGAGCGTAGAAGGAACCAAACCCCCAACCCTTCGCCGTTGGTTTCGCGCAGACTACATCGCGATGGATGAATCTGGACTTTTCTTCCTCTTTTCTCTTCAATTTCTCCTCAAAATATGTGTGTTTTTTCGTCTGGAAGCTTGTCATATATATAGGCAGCGCTGAAAAACCCTAAAAATCACGAAATTAATATTTTATGGGTTGGGCGCAGCCGTGGGCGCAGGCCTGCGCCCCACCCTGCGCTTGGGTCTAAAATCGCGTATTTTGGCAAAATAATCATTCTGTTGAGCACTCGGTTGGGGAGCAGGGCTGCGCCCCAGTCTGCGCTTGGCTTTCTATAAATCTTCTCCGATTGCGCTCAAATCTGCCAGACTTTTACTTGAGAGGATTACCTACATGCGTAATGAGTTTTATCAATAGTAGACCATTCCAAGGCACAATTTACTCATTTTAACTCCTTTTAAGATTTAACCCTTCAATTGATAAAAACAATTAAATGTAGCATTATACCAATACTTTATACATAAAATAATATCATTTAAACACATTAAAGTCGGTATAAAATGATCCGATCACTCGGCTGAATAAACCCTTTCTCTAACAATTCTTCCAATTCTGCCATCATTTCCTTCATTTCCGATGGTGCTAAACGATACGGGGCACGCGCAATTGGTGCAGCTCCCGGCACCAATTCAATCCGAAACTCTACAGATCGATCCGGTGGCAATCCCGGTAAGTCATCAGGAAACACGTCGGGATATTCATTAACCACTGGTACATCCTTGAGGTTTTTCCCTTCTTTTCTTAGTATTCAACACACAAGCCAAGAAGCATTGACAACCTTTACTTAAATTTTTCCGAGCCTTAGCTACCGAAATCACTGCGGCTTCCCTTTTTCGTCTATCCCCATACACAAATATTTCTTCGCCTTCCGGCGTGAATAGACGAACAATTCTTTTCGCACAAGCAATAGTGGCAAGATTATTGGCCAACCAATCCATACCAACTATTACATCAAATTCTTTAGTATCTATGGGGACAAGGTCGATATCAAAATTGTGTCCATCTAAGGTCAGCACACAGTCATAATATATTTGGGTGGCACAGACTGATTTCCCACTTGCCACATCAACGGATAGAGGGAAAGGCATCAAAGAAGGTACAACATCTAACTTTCGTGCAAATGATTTAGAAATAAAAGACACACTTGCACCGGAATCAAATAATACTACAGCAGGTAAAGAGTTCAAGAGAAAAGTACCGGTTACGACATCCGGCACATCCTGCGCCTCGGCAGCTGTAATCTGATAAACTCTGGCTTGAGGCTTAGGTGGATTCCCCTTTGATTGGGAGGAACCACTCACATAATTAGGTTTTGCGACCGAGCCCTTACTTTCAGACGTTGCCAACCTCTTCTTTGGGCAATTCCGAGCAAGGTGGCCCACCTGGCCACATTCGTAGCACGCATCAGTTCGTTTAGGGCACGCAGGACGTATGTGTCCCTCTTCTCCACAACCATGGCATACAATAGGGGACAAACACTCCCCACGATGAAGTTTCCCACAACGGTTACATGTAGGCACAGAATTGGAAAACTGGGATTTGGACTGAGAGTTGTTGGAGCTAGCAGGCTTCTTTGAGTGCCTCGACGATTGGGAACGTGAACGAGAGTCCACATTTTTTGAGAACGATTGTTGGGGTTGTTTAAACGTCCCCGGCGAAGACTCAACCTTCGCTTTCTTCGATCCCGCTGATTCCTGCTCCCTAAGGACCAATTCATATTCTCGGAGTCGCGCATACCCCACAACTTTCTCAAAAGATTCCACCGCACGGACAGTCACCATCTCGCGAATTTCACTTCGCAGTCCTTCCACAAAATAGTCGGTCTTTTGCTTTTCGTCCGCAATTACCGTCCCCACAAACATTGCTTTCGAGTTAAACTCGATCAGATAATCATCAACCGACAAGTCTCCTTGCTGAAACGTGAGAAAGTCTCTTTTAATCTTCTGTACCGCAACAGCCGGACAGAAATGCTTGTCAAACCTGGTTTTGAACTCTTCCCAGGTCATCTTAGCCATGGCATCCAAGCCCAAAATCTCCGCTTCGGAATCCCACCAAGTTAAAGCAGGACCAACAAATTGTGCAGTCGCGTACTGCACCTTTTTGTCGTAGGTGACTCGGAACAATTTTTCGATTGCCTTGATCCAGTCCAAGGCCTCCACAGTAGTTGCCCGTCCATTGAATGCTGGAGGACGACAACCAATAAAATTCTTGTACGACATTCCCCTTTTTGACTTAGAGGAGCCGTGCTTCCGTTCTTTATCTTTCTTGGGCTTTTCCGCCCTACTTCCACTTCCAGCAATTTCAGTATTATCGTTACTTGCTTGCTCCCCCTCAGCATTATTTTTCTTTCCCTGCACGTTCTGGGTTGCAAGTAATTGGGTCATTAGCTCATTCTGCTGGCGATTTTGCTCCAGCATCTGAGCCATCATCTGCATCATCTGGTCCTCTCTAGACCCTACACCAGTACGAAAACTGGATTCATTTTCATAATCTGGAGACTGATCTCTGCCTCCCCCATCATTTGAATGTTCTACCTCCTGGTGTAGAACGCGATTCGACTGGCTATCCGACATTGTCTGCAACAAACAGTTACAGGTCGGTTCAACGCTTCTTTCACACCAAAGTGTGCATTTAACATTTATACGTATACACAATTATACTTTCATTAAGTTAAAACCTTAAAAGTCTACCCATTAATATCCCATCCTAGGCCAAAGGTCAATTGAATTTGTTATAATATTGCCGCCTAGGTGGGTCAATACCAGCATTTGAAACCGTGCTCAGAGTAGAGTATCGTCGACTATACTCTGTCTATGAGCTCCAGCTCTGATACCAAATTGAAACACCCATACAACTAATACGAGTATTTCGATACCATTATACATTAATTTATACAGAGTACTTGCGGAAATACGGTCAATTTAAAACTTTTAATACTTTAACAATCATCAACGTGATTCCAAACACTTTGCATATAACGCAACAGAGTGTCTGAAATCACGGAGTAATGTAATTGGGGTCATAATGTTAAATCATCAATTTGATTACAAACGAATTAATAATCATTAACTAATTCGCGTAAGTCCAAAATGGAAGTCTGCTACTCCCACCCCAATCATCAACAAAATATGGAGCTCCTATCCGTGCTCCAATCAACGACTAATAGTTTGGGCCAGCCGGGCCTTTGCCCTTAACAGATCCTGAAAAGAATAGTCAACTAACGGGTAAACAACAAAGTTGTTTAGTGAGTTTCTAGATTAAAGTATCATGCGATATATGAATGATGTCATGCAATGCCATGAATTTAACTAACAATCTCAGGAGGCCAACTAATGGCTAATAAGCTACCACATTGCGGTTACCACACACAAGCTTACCGTACAATGGGTTTACAATCTACTGCTCGATTACCACAGACACAGGCTTATCGATATGCAGTTTACAGTGATGTCATACGATTACCACACACAGGCTTATCGTTTTAAAGGCAATAATGGTTACCACACTCAGGCTTACCATTATGATTCCGCTAGGTTACCACACTCAGGCTTACCGTCTCGGCGGAGAGGTCAAATGAATGTTCAAAAACTTATCAATCGAGTGATAATATGATAACAATAATATATGTGATGGCAAGGCATGTAAATGACAAGAATGATACGAAAGCGATAACATACAATTCATGATATGCATATGAATACATTAATGCTAGAACTCACAGTGGTGTACAACAAGCTCTCGGCCTCGAAACCGAGTTATAATCGTCAAAATATGATTAATAGCCTCCAAGGGACCTTAACCCGTCAAACCCCTACAAACGGTTCATAATATAATATTTATAAGTCTCACAGCCTATAACTTCTTAACATTGATCCGGATGCATTAGTCGTAAGACTTAACTAATTTCGGCATTAAACCTCAATAATTATTTTGGTCTAATTATCCTCCTTAAAGATGTCATAGACTATTATGACAAAAGATCCCATAAATTAAAAATAATTAAAATTACAATTTCGGTCCAAGACCATCCGAAATTCGAACCATCGTCATCCGAAATTCGGGCCATCCTAGATTCATACTTAGCAAATTTTTCAGAATATTTCAAGGCTGAACTGCACTTTCTGCCTTACGGATTTAATGTCAAAAATACTAAAACTTCTCTATATTTATTATAAAGAGTTTTAAAATCATTTCAAACATATATATATACATACATACATACATATAGATATACATATATATATATATATATATATATATATATATATATATATATATATATATATATATATATATATATATATATATATATATATATATAAACCCGTTTTAACCACCAAAACATCATTTTTCATTTTTTTAGATTACCTAGGGTTCATATTAACTCAAACTTGGGTTTTTGAGATAAACCCACCAAAATACATAAAAACTTGCATCATATACTTTTAAAATAATGGATCTAACATATTTCATCATTTTCTTTTCAGATCTATCCATTTCTAAGAGATCTCCATGAAAACTCATATATACATAGAAACTCGTATAATATACTTTTTAGATAATAGATCAAACATATTTCATCATTTTCTTTTCAGATCTAGCCATTTCGAAGAGATCTCCATGAAAACTCATTTGAGTTCTCATCTTCTTCATTTGAAGATGGTGGAAAGAAGAGAAAAGTAAGAGATCTATAAAAATAAGAGTTGGTACCTCTTGGATCTTCAAAACCGTATGAAGCTTCCAACAAAAATCAGATTTTTCTTTCTTCTTCTTCTTCTCTTTTTTTCTCTCTTCTTCTCTTCTCTCTCTTTTCTTTCTTCTCTCTCTCTTTTTCTTTTTTTGGAGAGGACGACACACACACACACAAGTGTGTGTGTGCGTGAACTTAAAGCCACAATTCAACTTTATTTTTCTTTTATTTTCTTTTAATCCTTTTATTTTTCATATTTACCATTTAGACCCTACAATTATTTCCATTTCTTTTAAGGTCTTTTCTTCATAAATCAATACTTTATTTATTATAATTTGCACCACCATTTATTTAGATGTCTCAATATTAATTAATATTCCGAATTTGTATTTCTTCGTAATAAGTATTAATTATCAATTTTATTAAAAAATCGGGTCGTTACAAGATATGAGGCTGTATATATACGACAGTGATATTGTCAGGTCGTTCATGTGCCTATTGAGTAGCTAACCGCTGCTGTGTGCGGCCTGTTAGCTGGGAAACGTGGTCCCCTTTTGAGCAGAGATATGTGTTATGCATCGCGTTGCATATGTGTGATGAGATATATGTGCTGTGTATGTTATATGTGCTTACCTGCAGTGTCTAACCCTCGCGTACTCACGAGCTGTCCAGCTTATGTTTTCGAGTCTTCCGTTTCTCAGGCAGTCACACCGTGGGGCCGCAGTTACAGCCGCAGCAGCCGAAATAGAGATCGGAGCAGTTTAGAGTCGTGTATGCTGACTGTATTTTGATACTGAATTTCAGAACTGTTATCTGTATTTTGTACTTGATTAGCAATGTGTTAGCCATCGGTAGTTAGTGTTTATCAGATAATTCAGTCGTGTATGTATCTGTATCAGCATGTGACTTGAGACGTGTTAATCCTGTATTAAAGTTTTAATTAACAGTGTTTTCCGCTAATCCTGTGACATGTGTACTTGTTAGAGGCTTGCGATATTGCCACCTGTGTATTGTATTGACGTGGCATTTGTGTGAGAATTGTGGGTGTTACAGCTTGGTATCAGAGCTTGTGGTTTCAGTATTGAGTATCAGTGGATGCTTGAGCTCTTACCGTGTTCAGATCCGTGGGATTCTTCCCTGAGACTGAGTTTAGCGGAATTAACTGACCTAGCTTATTGTATAACGCTGGGTGGTCGATCTGTTATCTTACCTCTGTGATATGTGCAGGTAGTTATGGCAGATCATGGCGAGGGTTCAGGGCCAGAGAGACCAGCGGGAGACGAGTATGTCCGCCGGTCAGAGATGTTATCAGTATTGACCGAGTTCTACAGAGAGAGGGATAGAGAGAGAGATCAGCAGCGACAGAGAGCTGATCCGCCGCCAGTGACCGTGTCGAGACAGGGGTTGGGGCATCTTCTTCTTCTGCTCCTCGAGGTGGGTCCTTTAAGGACTTTATGGCAGGGGCCCCACCTCAGTTTCGAGGCGGTGGTGAGCCGGGTGCGGCTATGGCATGGGAGAGAGAGATAGAGGCGGCATTCCGAGTTGCCCATGTCGATCCTCGTGATATGGTAGGCTATGCGGCTTATCAGCTGAAGGGAGGGGCTTCACAGTGGTGGAAGTCCATTGAGTCGTCCATGACTACAGCCGCAGCGTATGCTATGTCGTGGGATCAGTTTCGTGCGATCTTTGAGCTGCAGTATATTCCCTGCGATGAGCGCCGGGAAATGGAGCGCCGGTTTCTATATCTCCAGCAGGGCAGTATGTCAGTCCAGCAGTATGTAGACCGTTTTAATGAGTATGCCCAGTTTGCACCCCAGCATGTGGATTCAGAGGTTCGTAAGGCTGATGCCTTTATTGATGGTTTGAGATCGGACATTCGGGAGTTTGTCGGGCTTCACGACACCCCGACATTTGCTAGAGCCTTGGAGTTGGCTCGAGTTCGAGAGAGGGAGATCGAGAGACAGAGGGGTCAGCCTCCATCCCAGAGACAGAGGACAGGGACGTCCGAGCAGTCCCAGAGCTATTACCGAGAGCCCCAGGAGTTCCAGAGAGAGAGGCAGCCTGAGCAGCAGCAGGTTCAGGGGCAGGGTTCCGGATTCTGTAGGGACAGAGACAGAGGCAGAGACCGTAGGTCCAGGAGGTCTGGGCAGTATCAGGGATCAGGGACGGCCAGTCAGAGTCAGGGGCAGACTTCCCGATATAGTGCTCCCAGTCAGAGCCAGAGTAGCGTGGGACAGGGGTCCCAGCCGTCAGGGAGCCGGGCAGACAGTTCAGCTGGAGAGAGAGATTGCCCGAGGTGTCGTCGTCGCCATTCCGGTCCTTGCATGTCAGATCAGCCCAGATGTTATCGTTGTGGTCAGTATGGCCACACGTCTTTCACGTGTACTTCGAGGGATTCCCTGTGCTTCCGCTGTGGGAGGCAAGGTCATATAGTCAGAGATTGCCCGGATGCGTCGCCTGCAGTACAGGGAGCGAGTACCAGCGGTGCCAAAGCTGAGCCGACATCTTCGAGCCGCCGTGAGTCAGCACCTCGAGGCCGAGGTAGAGTATTTCAGGCTACGGCAGAGGAGGCCCGCGAGTCTACCGATGTGGTATCTGGTACGTACATCCTGAACGGGCTTAGTGCTCGTGTTTTATTTGATTCTGGAGCGGACCGCTCGTATGTATTTTTTGTGTTTTGTGCCTACTTTTCTATGCCTACTACTGTTTTATCTGTGCCGTTAGTTGTTGAGAGGGTAGACGGTAGCACAGCTTTAGTGAGTCGAGTATTCCGAGATTGTGTTTTAGAGATCGATGCCCACCGGTTTCTGATTGATTTACTGCCGATAGAGATCAGCAGTTTCGACGTGATAGTGGGTATGGATTGGATGACTGCCAGGCAGGCCGATATTCTGTGCGCGAAGAAGATGATCCGGATACCCATTTCAGACACTGAGACGGTGACAGTGTATGGCGAGAGGCGCCGAGGCGAGATTGGTATTGTTTCGATGGCCCGAGCTCAAAGGTATGTCGCGAAGGGATGTGAGACCTTTCTGGCCTATGTTGTTGACGCCAGATTAGAGAAGAAGACCCTAGCGGATATACCCGTAGTTCGAGAGTTCCCTGAGGTATTCCCAGAGGAGTTGCCTGGGTTACCGCCAGATCGTCAGGTCGAGTTCCGTATCGACCTTATCCCTGGAGCGGTGCCTATTGCGAAGACGCCTTATAGGCTGGCACCTACTGAGATGAGAGAGATGATGTCGCAGGAGTTGCTGGATCGTGGATTTATCCGTCCGAGTTCGTCCCCGTGGGGAGCTCCCGTGCTGTTTGTGAAGAAGAAGGACGGTTCTATGCGGATGTGTATTGACTATCGAGAGCTGAATAAAGTGACGGTGAAGAACCGTTATCCGCTTCCACGTATTGACGATCTGTTCGATCAGCTGCAGGGTTCGAGTTTCTTTTCGAAGATAGATCTGAGATCAGGGTATCATCAGCTGAGAGTTCGAGACGAGGACGTGCCGAAGACTGCATTCCGGACGAGATACGGCCATTACGAGTTCCTAGTCATGCCTTTCGGACTGACTAACGCACCCGCGGCATTCATGGATCTGATGAACAGGGTGTGTAGATCTATGTTGGATCGGTTCGTGATAGTCTTTATCGACGATATCCTGATTTATTCGAGGAGTGCCGAGGACCACGAGCAGCACTTGCGAGAGGTTTTGACCGTGCTGCGAGCGGAGCGACTTTATGCGAAGTTCTCCAAGTGCGAGTTCTGGTTGCGCGAGGTCCAGTTTTTGGGGCATGTTGTGAGCGCCGAGGGTATTTCAGTAGATCCGGCGAAGATTGAGGCCGTTATGAGTTGGGAACCGCCAAGGACCGTGCCTGAGGTTCGTAGCTTTCTGGGATTAGCCGGATATTACCGCCACTTCATTCAGGACTTCTCGAGAATTGTCAGGCCGTTGACGAGATTGACACGGCAGTCCGTTCCTTTCGTGTGGTCCGATGAGCAGGAGTCGGCCTTCAGAGAGCTGAAGTCCCGGTTGTGTCAGGCTCCGGTGTTAGCATTGCCCGAGGGTACAGAGGATTTCGTGGTCTACTGTGATGCGTCAGGTACCGGTTTGGGTTGTGTTCTGATGCAGCGAGGTAAGGTGATAGCGTATGCGTCCCGACAGCTGAAGACCTACGAGGAGAATCATACCGTGCACGACCTTGAGTTAGATGCGATAGTGTTCGCTCTGAAGATATGGCGTCATTATCTGTACGGTTCGCGGTTTGTGGTATATACAGATCATAAGAGTCTTCAGTATCTGTTCAGTCAAAAAGAGCTAAATATGAGACAGCGGCGCAGCCTCGAGTTACTGAAGGATTATGACTGCGAAATTCAGTATCATCCGGGTAGGGCCAATGTAGTGGCCGATGCGTTGAGCCGCAAGGCGTGCGGTCAGACAGTGGTTTCCCGAGCAGCGAGGCTCGAAGTTACATCGACTCTTGTGGAGAGTCTGAGGCATGCCCAGTTAGAGGGTCTTCGAGCAGAGAATGTGAAGAGAGAGCGTCTTGCGGGACAGCTTGAGATGTTGAGTAGAGATAGCAGAGGTTTGTGGGCGTTTCATGACCGAGTCTGGGTTCCGAGAGTCGGAAATCTGCGGCAGCTGATTTTAGATGAGTCGCACCGATCGAGGTTATCTATCCACCCCGGGAGCACCAAAATGTATAGAGATCTGCGCGAGTTCTATTGGTGGCCAGGGATGAAGAGAGATGTGGGCCGATATGTCGAGGGGTGCATGACTTGTCTGCGTGTTAAAGTCGAGCATCAGAAGCCTCACGGGCATTTGCAGCCTTTAGAGATCCCAGAGTGGAAGTGGTATCATATCACGATGGACTTCATCGTTAGACTTCCGCGCACCGTTCGAGGCAATGATATGATTTGGGTGATTGTAGATCGGTTGACTAAGAGTGCTCATTTCTTGGCGGTAAGAGGCACCATTACTATGGATCAGTTGGCTCGGTTGTACATCAGTGAG
Source organism: Centrapalus pauciflorus (assembly GCA_020465985.1). Taxonomy (NCBI): domain Eukaryota; kingdom Viridiplantae; phylum Streptophyta; class Magnoliopsida; order Asterales; family Asteraceae; genus Centrapalus; species Centrapalus pauciflorus. The sequence continues at coordinate 102,782 of JAANYP010002483.1, forward strand.
ATAGTGTCAAGGCACGGCGTTCCGATGTCGATTACGTCCGATAGAGATACGCAGTTTACTTCGAGGTTCTGGCAGAGCTTTCAGCGCGAGTTGGGGACGAGAGTTCAGTTGAGTACAGCGTACAGACCTCAGACAGACGGGCAAAGAGAGCGGACGAATCAGACTCTCGAAGATATGCTCCGAGCTTGTGCGATCGATTTCAGTGGTAGTTGGGACGTTCACTTGCCGTTAGTCGAGTTTGCGTACAACAACAGCTACCATTCCTCCATCAAGATGGCTCCGTTCGAGGCACTGTATGGGCGTAAGTGCCTAACCCCGGTGTGTTGGGGCGAGGTCGGCGAGCGACCTATCAGTGGGCCCGAGTTGTTGCAGGAGACGAGTGATAAAGTGGCGGTTATCCGCGAGCATATGAGAGTAGCACAGAGCCGGCAAAAGAGTTATGCCGATCGTCGTCTGACCGAGCTCGAGTTCAGTGTTGGGGACCGCGTTATGCTGAAAGTATCGCCGTGGAAGGGAGTTATCAGATTCAGGCATCGAGGTAAGCTGAGTCCCTGGTACATCGGTCCGTTTGAGATCATCGCCAGAGTCCGAGATCAGGCATACAGACTGAGGTTGCCTCCCGAGCTGGCCGAAGTCCACGATACGTTCCATGTGAGTCACCTGAGGAAATGTCTGACCAAGGACGATCAGTTCGTGCCGTTATCCGAGATCACTGTGGATAATCATCTGAGATATGTCGAGCAGCCTGAGGCGATTACCGACCGAAAGGTGAAGAGATTGCGGAACAAAGAGATCGCGCTAGTACTCGTTCAGTGGAGGCATCATAAGGGTACTAGTGCCACCTGGGAGCCCGAGGCCGAGATGAGAAGTCGATATCCGCAGCTATTCCCGAGTCCGAGCTAGATTCCGGGACGGAATCTTTTTAAGAGGAGAGGATTTGTAACATCCCTAATTTGAGCCTGGTACGTGGATTTAATTTATTGGCTCTTTATTTTAGTAATTATTGCGTGTTCCAATTAAATTCCGTTTCGTGGATTTAACGTGTCAAGATCGAGTGATACGTGTCTACGAGCTAATAATTAGCGGATTATTTATCTCCTTGAGTTCGTGGAGTTAAATGGGTTAAAATGATATTAATGTTGAAAAAGTGATATCGGGTCCGGGTTAATGGGTTCGGAACCGGATATGGATAAAGACGTATATATGTGTGTTGAGTTCCTTTGTTCCCTTCTTCATTATCCATTTTGAGAAATAACCCCAAAAGTGTGTGTGTGTGTGTGTGTGTGAATTCTGTAAATCTCCAGCAGAGAAACAAGCTTCAATCCTTGAATTGGTTGCTGAAACTGTGTTCTTCACCTTCTCCTTGTGTTCTTGAAGCTCCAAAGGTAAGAATTGTGAGTTTTAATGGCCAAAAATCTTGAGATATGTTTGTGTTGTATGAGGGAATTCGTTTCAGTAGTGTATAGGTCAAGTTATATGTGTTTTGTGTATGTTTTGTTGCTGAAATTGAGTGTGGAGGGGGTTAAAACCCCTGGTTCTGCCATGGTCATCGAAGAGCAAAGCTGGGAGCAGGCACATGGTCGCGGCGCGACGCGCAGGGGGCCGCGGCGCGACGCGCAGAAGGGGGCGGGTGCGGCGCAACTGCAGGGGGGGCGCGGCGCGGAAATCAGTCTGCCGAAGAAATTCGGTTTAGTCTTTATAAGGGAGTTGTGGGTCGTTAATTGGTCGAGTTCCTTCGGGATATTGTTAAATTGATCTATTTGGGATTTTGGGGTCCCGATAAGAATTCCGTAAAAGAGTTTCGGGAATCGGTTATCCGTTCGGGAATGTGTTTCGGGTTTAGTTTAATTGTGCTAATTGTGTTTGGGTTTCTATTGTGTTCGGTCGGGTTTGTATTAATCTGTTGGAGCCCGTGTTAATTACAGGTTCGAGCCGACCGCGTTCCGACCAGCGATAGAGTTCGGGTTTTTACTGCTTTCGGGTATTGGTGAGTACTCGAGTCTTTTACAAAGCGCGCGTAAACTTTTATGAGTCGTGTATATGTGTTGTGATATATTGTGTATGAGACCGAGCATAGTGCGCAGGTATGATCCATTCTACCCTATACGTGCTATATATGTTTGAGTTGCAGGTGTCCGCGATATGTGATCGCGCAGGCTGACTGTCCCTAACCAGTCACGAGATATGAGGCTGTATATATACGGCAGTGATATTGCCAGGTCGCTCATGTGCCTATTGAGTAGCTAACCGCTGCTGTGTGCGGCCTGTTAGCTGGGGAACGTGGTCCCCTTTTGAGCAGAGATATGTGTTATGCATCGCGTTGCATATGTGTGATGAGATATATGTGTTGTGTATGTTATATGTGCTTACCTGCAGTGTCTAACCCTCGCGTACTCACGAGCTGTCCAGCTTATGTTTTCGAGTCTTCCGTGTCTCAGGTAGTCACACAGTGGGGCCGCAGTTACAGCCGCAGCAGCCGAAATAGAGATCGGAGCAGTTTAGAGTCGTGTATGCTGACTGTATTTTGATACTGAATTTCAGAACTGTTATCTGTATTTTGTACTTGATTAGCAATGTGTTAGCCATCGGTAGTTAGTGTTTATCAGATAATTCAGTCGTGTATGTATCTGTATCAGCATGTGACTTGAGACGTGTTAATCCTGTATTAAAGTTTTAATTAACAGTGTTTTCCGCTAATCCTGTGAAATGTGTACTTGTTAGAGGCTTGCGATATTGCCACCTGTGTATTGTATTGACGTGGCATTTGTGTGAGAATTGTGGGTGTTACAGTTAATGTGTAAGATTTTTATATTATTTACTTTATCATATAATTACATAGAAAACTATAAATAAGACATTTTAGGTATTTGTATGTGTGGATCTAATTAAGGGTTTGCTTGATACAGAGAAATGAAAGGAGAAAAATGAAAATGAAATTATTTTACTTGTTTAATGAAAAGTGAGAAATAAAATAATTCTCGTCATATTCTATTTATGTTTCCCTCCAATGTGGTCAGAACTAGGAAGAAACAGAATTCTCATTTCTCAACTAAAAAACATGGAGATTTGTTCTTATCCTTCAGCCCCCAACCCCTATTCACATGCTCATTTGAAAGAAAAAAAAAACATTCTCTTTTGTTCTTTCTCTACAAACCCTAGCATTTTCTCTTCGGCCCTTAGCAGACCCCCACCTCGCCGGCGGCCTCCCTTTCCTCGATGGCGACCTCCCCTTCCCTCGTCGTCGACTGTTTGTCTCTCTTTTCTCCTCACCGTCGAGTGACGACTATTGTTGGTTCTCATCGCCGTTGACCCTCTATCTCTCCTCTCATTTCTCTGTACCAAATATACACTTAGGTGAAATAAAAGGTTATAAAGAGAGAAACCTTTATGTTTAATTGTTTATCATCGTAATCAACATTCTTGAAGGTTAATCAATCATTCGGTTATCATTTTATGTTCATGTATGTGTGTTTATAAGTATCATGTTTGATTCTTGTGATTTAACAAACAATATCGCAAACTATGGTTAGATTGGGCTTGATTTGAAGAAACTTTAGACATGTTTAGTTAACCCATTAATTTTTGATGAAAATTTTGTCGAAAACAACGGTTTCTAGAAAACACTTTCGGATCCACTGTTTTTAAATGTTTTCAGTAGGGATGTAAACGGTTCCGGAACCAGACCGAACCGAACCGGAACCGATTTAACCGAAACCGAAAATTGAAGATTGTAAGAACCGATAACCGAACCAATAATTGTAACACGGTTCCGGTTCCGGTTCGGTTATGATACGGGTATTTCGGGTATGGAACCGATTAGAACCAAAATTTGCAAAAAATATATATATAAAATATATATATATATATATATATATATATATATATATATATATATATATATATATATATATATATATATATATAATATATATATATATCTATACTATATATAATAAGAAAATCACTTGGAGTTTTTGGACCATTGGATGGAAAGAAATCAATTGTCCAGATTAATGACAACTCATAATTATATATGAAATGTCTCTTATACCCTTAATTAAAATCAATAATTATACATATGCCATTTTCTTAATTCATTTTCCATATTTACCACCTTAACTTAATTACATTAGATTTTAATTACCAACTCATAATAATTAATATTTACCTAAAATAAATATGTGCATATTATCCTTAATGATCATAGTTAAATTCAAATGTAAAAATTTAGATTTAAATGTAGAAGTGTAGTAAATAAAGTTAAAAATTTTTGTTAATTATTTTGCTAACAAGATTTAAAATTTAATTGATAAAACTTCAATTGTGAATATGATAAATTTTGATTGTTGATTTTCAGATATTTCATTTCTATATTTTATCATTTTCAAAATATATACACATTCACATAATTGAAGTTTTTTGTTTCTTACATTGATATTTCATATTTGAAGTTAATAAAAATTAAAAGAAACATTTTTTGCAAACACATATTATCTTTTTTTAATAATACAATATAATAATATTTTTTATTAAATATCAAACAACTAAGTATTTTTTTATCTTTAATATAACTAGCTTTCAATTTTTTTTTATTTTAACTATATATAAATTTTATAATAACTTATTAAAATATAAAAAAATATGTATTTTCTAAATCAACCCATGTAATATATAGGTTGATAAACCTATCTATCTATCTATTATAATAAAAGAAAATATTCTACGCCAAGTGTCGCTTCCACAGTTACTCAGATTTTCATTTTTCCGCCTAAATTTCCAAATATAACTTTCCTAAACTAATTATCTAATTTGTTTAAAAAACATTTAATGACAAAATTGATTACTACCTAATTTAATCTCAATATATAAAAGGCAATCTCATTAATTAATTTTTGTAACTTTCTAAGTAAAGCCTTATTTTATCTAACATTCTAACTAGATTACTATTTTAAACATTTAAAAATAAAAAATGATAAAGTCTTAGGCATAAATATTTTATAACTAGTTATGTATTTTATTTTTTACTTATATTCATTTTATATAAATGAATTTTCTTAAAAATATCCACGTATTACGTGGGTCAAAAACTAGTATATTATAATAAACTAAAACAATTCATGTCACATGTCATTTCTACAATACAAGAAAATTTTATTTTTTCACATCTTTTTCCAAATTTAACACATTAACTTAATTGCATTAAATTTTGACTTTATTTTTTTCATTAATTAATTAGTAATAAATTAGATTTTGTAACATTTAAAAATAATGTTTACCTAAAATAAATATCAATCATTATTATCCATAATAATCATAATTAGATCCAAATGTAATAGTTTGAATTAGTTGTGGAAATTATTATTATTATGTATTATAAAGGAAAACATCAAATGTTACGTGTCACCTCTACGTTCACCAAAAAGATCATTACAACTTATAAAAAAATAAAAGACAAATACAATTTAATATTTTTAAAAAAGATAAATATACTCTATCTTTTAATCTGTAAATAATAAAAAATAAACACAATTATTATTTTTTATATGTTTTTATTTTTACTCATATACATTTTATATAAATAAATTTAGTTAAAAATATCCACGTAATACGTGGGTTATAAACTAGTATATATATATTATAACAAGATATAAACAAAAAACACGATTAACGTTTTATTATACTTTTGCAAAAAAAGTATTTTTGTTATGAATGTCAACGTGAAGTATGGATTTTCAACCTGAACAATTCCTAATGGATTTTCAAATCTAGATTGCTTTTGGTTAACGTTTTATTGAATGAAAATCTTGATAAAATATCATTCTGAATTACTTTTTTAACAATATGATATATTCTTAATTATTGATTGTATTTTAAAAATTGCTTGTTTTTAGAATAAAGTGGATTTGATCGATGCAATTAATTCTTCCAAGTGTTAGGTATGGTGAGGATTGAGGAAGACAACCATCAAATAATCTTTTGTTTTTCACAATTCCCATCATGGGTTTTTAAATTTTCTTGGTATCCATGCCATGTACTTTTCGAATTCTTGGTTCCATACCCGATATAACCAAAACCCGCAGAACCGTTAACCGAATAACCGATAACCGAAAATTAAAAATTATAAGAACCGATAACCGAACCGAATACTAAAAATCGGTTCCAATCGGTTTCGGTTCGGTTTTCTGGTCATTCCACACATCCCTAGTTTTCAGTTTTTAATTTTTAGTTTTCAGCTTTCACTTTATAACAACCAATTGAAAAATCCATTTTGTTGTTTTCAGACTGCGTTTTCGTTTTCGAATGAGAATGTGAGGGAGTGTTTTTAAAGAGAGTGTGTATGATGGTTGAATGAAAACTAAAAAACATTTTTAACCTTTCTATAAATGTTTTGCTTATATAATGAGTTTTCAAGAAAACACTTGTTGTTTTCTGTTTTATTAAAAATTCAAACTAGAAATTTTCAACACAAAAGATTATCAGTATTCGTCTTGAAATTCATAAAAGCTCAACTTGATTTAGCTAGAGCTTGATTTCTCGATAAAAAGTTTGCCTCCATAGATTTATACATGTATAACAAAAAACTCGATAAGAACTTGAGTCAGTGCCATCAAACTCAAACCCGTCTTGTTAAAATATTCAAGTATGCATGGGCGGACCTAATTGATAAGGGGGAGGTAGCACGTGTCACCGATCCCCTCTCCAATAATCTCGTTTTGTAGTGTAAAATTTTTTAAAATTGTAGTTGTACAACCAATGATTTTATAAGTATGCAACTACTATTCAATTATTGAAAAAAAAAAAAAATTTAAAGTGTGCAACTTTAACTATAAAAATTTACAACCTCAAATCTAACGAATAAATTAAAATTTAAATACCTAAATTAGTAAATAAAAATAGGAATAAATGTGCAAAAAAAAACCCCTCAAGTTGAATCATTTTTGTTATAACCCTAACAAATTATCATTGCACAAAAAACCCCAACTGGCAAAATCTCACGGAATTGTGATATTATCAGTTGTAACCAACTAAAAGTCGTAGGACGCCGTAGTCAAGTTATCAGTTACCATCAGAATTTCGCCGAAAAAGTAAATTCCAACAAAGAAAACAACAAAGAAATGTGAATTTGAATAATAAAACACAGACAAATGAGTTCGTTAGAAAGAAGGTTCTTCGAAAACGAAGGGTTGGTTAGCAGATTGCAATCGGTTCATCAAGTTGTAAGTCATTTGAAAAAAACATTATTTTGATAAGTTTTAGTCAGTTGGGGTGTTTTATATAATGATAAATGATTGAAGGTTCAACTTGAGGGTGTTTTTTTGCACAAATACCCAAAAAAAAAAAATAGTCGAACTTTTAAAACCTAATGATTTAATAAAACTCAAACCCAATGTTTGTTATAAGTTATAACCCAAAACACCTATAAGAATATAGGATGAGAGTTAATCTTCAAGAATAATAATAGATGAAAGTCATCAAGCAAATAATCTCAGATTCCAAAAGATTAAACATCACAGATGACAACTATATGATTGTACGAGTCTATGGGATAACTTTTTAAATTTTTACTCGATCAGTTTGTTTATTAATTGCATTTTATTTAAGTTTTTTGTTTGTTTGATATATTTTGTACTATTTTAAATTATTTATTTTTATTTCTTGGTCCGACCCAACCAATTTAACTGATTAAATTATCAAACTGGTAGGATGATCTAGATTGCGCAAGTGACTACCCCCAATCCTGGGTACGCCACTGCAAGTACGGTTTTGGAATCGGGTTTGAGCATGATAAAAACTTGGCTCAGTTGAGACGAACCCGATTTGCAGCCCACGTCACAACCTTGGCGACTATGTACCACACATTAAGCATAAAGTACAATCCTTCAATGCCATTATTTAATGAATGTTGCAACCCTATCATCTGATTTATACATACAAAAAAATTACCAAAAATCTATTACTAGAAATTCTCTCTATAATACTATCAGATAAAACGCTAGTAGACGAAGCGTGTCAACTCCAGCTAGAACCGCCTGAGTCTGTGAGACATGAACCCATGAACCATCATGAGCCGTGACCCGTGAGACCAGACCAACAGGTTAAACCGAAAAGTCAACATGACTTCATAGACGAATATCGGATATAGCTTCCAAGATCAGTAGTTCTAGGGTTTCATCTACGACTTCAAACACGATATCATTTCCATTCGATACAACGTCTAGCCATTGTCCAGATTTCGCGATATCTCTCCTGACAAGATTATCTAGCGTCCGCGGAACCATGGGTTGACCGTTATGCCAGTCAACTTGTTCGATGACCTCATTGACCACGTCTTTTTCCAACGAAAAAGACCGAATCTTTGAGCTGACAAACGTTATTCTCGAATCTAAACTAACCAACAGTTCCTTGACACAATCATAGATGAGTTTATGGTCACACGACGATTCCGATGGATAATCGGTTGCTAAAAACTCTTCCCAGTTTGACTGAGAAGTTTGGTAGATTGTGTTAATATAAGAACAAATGAATCTTTGATCCTCCATGAATGAACTTAAATTGGTTTTGAGGTGCGGTGGGGATGAAATTTGCGACGAGTGTTCTTCGAAATCTAGGCGGCGTGGTTGAATTTGAAGCTCGACTGGAGAACGTCGGATGGTAAATGTTAAAACAGTTTCTTAATGACGAAAGCGAATAAAAGTAACGAACTTTACATATACGTACCGGATTCGATGGTGCTCGTGGGACTGCTGATATTATCTGCAAAAAAAGGGTCAAGAACAGACACCGGACTCGGGTTTTCTCTGAACTGATCGTTATCAATGTTTCCCGATTTGCAATCAACTTTCGGTGAAGATGGATCCAACGAAAACTCCTGTAGCAAAAAAAAGGTCCAAAGTATCGCATCGGTTATGTGATAATGTGAATGTGCGGCGCAAAAACGTCTGAAATCATATCCAGAGAAAAATATCTTAAATTTACCAGTCGTGATTCTTCGATGAACCTGTCTCCTCCCGTTACACCGACATTGTTTGGGTCCGAGTCCATGTCCAATAACTTCGAGTCGCCTCGAAGAAAATCATTCGTATCGATGATTTCTGAAAAACCAGAAAATTGGTGTTATCGTTCATAAACAACTAGGAGTGTGTAACGGTCCGAAATCAAACTGGACCACGAACTGAAAATTTGGAATATTAGAACCAATAATCAAATCGAACTAGATGGTACTGAACCGAACTGAGAACAAAAAAATTACTAAAAATAGAACTGAGAACCGGACCGAATGTTCCATTCAGTCCTGTCTCGGTATGGTTTTTTGGTCCAGTCCCGAGCTACACACCCCTACAATAAACCACGAAAGCGGATACAAACCGAACCACTCTACCTAGTTTGATTCAGTTTCGGGATCAGAAATTTCACAACCCGAAACAATCACAAGAGAACACTCACCACTGTTGTTCGAATTTCTATTCTGCTTCAACGTGTTTGATCTGCTCCACGTTTTCTCTCTCCGAGTCTGTAAACTTTTGTCGAACCGTATTCCTTCTTGCTCACGACCAAAAGCAGCCATCGACTCATGTACGGGAGACGAGAGTAGTACCCTCTCTAATGTTCGTGAACCTCGTTTACAAGAAGATGTCGAAGCCTCAACCTCGCACATTGCAATTTGCCTTAATCTTTCAGCGAGGTGTCTTCTCGCTTCCACGAAAACTTCCGGTTCTCGTTGGTTCGAGATGGGTACCAACGACAACTTCTCCGGTTTAGATTTGTTTCCACCGATTTCACCGCATTCAGAAGCCTCACACGACTTCATCTTTGGCCTGCTCTTCAGCTTCTTTGCGTTTTTTAATTTCTTCCTAACATCATTAAACGAAACGTGAGTGTGTTTAATGATTTGTTGCCTACTCGTTGAGCTGTGATGCGGCTGCAAATACGAGCACCGACATCCTACATCAACCGGACATTCTACGACTCGTTGAATCGGTTTCAAAACCACAATTCTATCTACAAAGTTTGGATCTTTATTTTTCTTGTTCGGGCTTTCGTGTCGGGATATCATCCTTCTCCAAAACGATTTATCCACGTTGTTCTTCCAGTTATCATCGTTCTTTCTTGTGTGATTTGAATAACTTTCTTCTCGTTTTACAGATTCGCTCACACTTGCATCTTTCTTCTTCGATTCAATCTAACCAAATACAAATTTTACATTTGAATCTAATCGGTTTTCTTGTAGATAAATCGATGGATATTTAAATCGAAAAGATGTCTACTTACATTGATGTTTCTAAGTTGTTCATCAAAAGTGAGCATTTTTACTTTGCTTTTTGCATTTCCACTTCCTGTAGAATAAGAAATTATAACATTCAGTTTGACTTTGAGGTCAAATTGCAAGAAATAACAATCTATTTGTTAAAATCACTGATTACAGCAACCTACTTTAATATATACCAATTATGGCAATATACTTTTTAATGTTTTACGATTACAGCAACATACTTTATATTTTACCAACTACAACATTCTACTTTCTATTTTCCACGTTTATATTAATTTCACATCACATAAAAACAAGATTGTTAAAATTAGTAAAACTTAAAGTTGGTTGTTACAATTGTGAATAATTAGAAAGCAAGCTTGCTATTAATGATAAAATTTAAAGCAGGTTGCTATAATCTTGACTTTTAGCAAAGTAGGTTGCTATATCTCGCAATTAACCCTTCTCAAACTCAAGATAGTTAAGAAATTTATAATAAAGTTCATCAAGAAATGGGTTAATATTGAAAAATCCCTATCAACTTTCTTCAATTTCGTAATTAAGTCCCTAAACATTTTTTCTTATTGTTTAACTCCTTAAACTATTTTTATCTTATATAAAAGTGTATGTTTGACCGGTTACCAAACACATAACTCAAGTTTTTTACTTGATTAATGTTGGAAAAAATCCACCATCTTTTCATATTTTAATGATTAAGGTCCTAAACTTTTTGTTCTATTAGTCGTGATTTACCGGCTAATCCGATAGCTGGTCAAAAATATATACTTTTGAATAAGATAAACATAGGACATACTTGAAAAAATAAGAAAAATTGATTGAGTTTTTTCATTATTAACCCAAAAAGAAAATCCCATATACAATAATACAAAAGCCATCAAATCCAAATTACATTTCCATTAACAATTCAAGAAACAAGTAAAGATTATGAACATAAAGTGAACTAACCCGAATGACTTTTGCTTCCATGGCTCTCATCCGCCAGAAGTTTCCGGTGAGGGCGGCCATGGTGGTGGTGGTCAAACATACCACTAAAGCTCCAAACACAACCGAATTGATTCGGTTCAACCATGGGTGGACATTTTCGATCCATTGATAATCAAAATGGATTATGGTAACAAACCAGAAAAACTCAAACTACATATGAAGTTGCTTACTTATCATAAATTGATTCAAACCGAATGAATGCATTCACCCTGCAAGATTGAATTAAATATGTTAAGAAACTATTATAAGTTTGACTAAATTGATTCATAACAATTTGAGCTCAAAGTTCTTGATTTTGTAAGTTCATATCATACCCATGAACCAAATCATGTGACAATTTTGAATTGTTTGCTGATTTTCAAGAAAACAATAATTTGATCAAGTTGGGGAAGAACACACTTTTCACTCAACAAACAGGATAAATATTATAATATAAATAAAGGACCACTTGATTTTGCAAATACAAATTGAAAAAAGACAAAAGAAAGTTAATTTAATCAAATATATAGCACCAATTTGAGTGTAATCTTGATTCTTGCTGATTTTAAAGAGACGCATAACCTGAGAAACTGCAATTTTCAAACTGAATTTGCAAGAAATTAGTTGATTAAATGATTAAATTCAACAAAATTAAGCGTCAGAACTAATTAGATTACAAAAGTGTGTAGAACCCATGATAAGAACCTGTAATTGGGGATTAAAAACAATTTTTTTCTCAAGAAAAAATGGTGAAAACTGAAAAATCAGTCAATTGAGCAATGTTAAACCAAAATTCTGACAAATGAAATGAACTCCAGAACCAATTAGATCAAAAACTATTGATATGAACAATAATTGGGGTTGACTTCTGATAGAAAAACAACAGTGGAAAACACGCTACTTTTAGAACTCAGTTAATTCAGTAAAATTAAATAGAAAATCTATTAAAAAACAAGTAAACCTAGAGCTAATAACAACCAAAAGTGTTGATTCTAAGCAGACCCATGATTAAAAAACTATAATTTAGTAGAATGAGAATCAAAAAGTTCAAACTTTTTTGCAAAATGAGAGAGAAATCTCAAGTACCCATGTGAGAATATCTTCATGTAAAGAGGAATTTCATTCATTAATGGCAAAAGCTAGGGAGTGAGAGAGAGAGATGGGTACCTTGAAGAACAATTTGGGATTTGGAGATGCTGCTAATGATGATGATATTTGGGTTGAATGACCCGGTTGCTGAGGGTATGGCATAAAAAGATGAAAGAAATTTATGACTTGAAGACAGAGAAAGAGAAGAAACAAAGAGGAAAACTCCAAATTTTAAAGCTGAATATTCTGGGGTTTTCTTTTGTTAAAGGCCATTCAATCTAAATATTTCCTTGAATACCCTTTTCTATATTTTTTTTTTTACCGAAAGGATTTATTATGAAAAAATTCTAACATATTTTCATATTTTTTAATGGTTTTGTCTCTTTATTTTATTTTTCTTTTCAAAAAAGTTTTCAAGTTATTTTTTCCTTTTTGGTTTAGTGAAGTTTGACTATTAGAAACCGCCAAACCGGGTTTCAGTCTTTAAAAATCAGGTTTACCAATTATAACCGGACTCTAATAGTTAATTTCAAAAATCCTAGAAAAAAATTAACTTGAGAACTTTTTTGGAAAAAAAAATAATATGAATGGACGAAAACGCAAAAACCATGAAAACACGTTGGTTTTCATGTAATAAACCCAAAGATTTATTATGATTTTTCATCTAGAAAAAATAAAACACGTAAAATAGCAATATACTTTTATTTTACAATGTTTCATAGCAACATATGTTAATTTTTAACATTCATGGTAACATACATATATAATTCAAAACATAATATTTTTACATGATTTAATAACTATTTATAATTTGTAACACCTATTTAGGTAAATAGATTTGAATCTACGTTAGTATATTCTAGAAATGGTATATTAGGATGTTAATAGCTAGTTAGTAGGGAACATCTATACTATATAAAATAAGAAAATCATTTGAAGTTTTTGGATCATTCGATGGAAAGAAATCAATAGTCCAGATTAATGACAACTCATAATTATTTATGAAATGTCTCTTATACCATTAATTAAAATCAATAATTATATTTATGTCATTTTTTAATTCATTTTCCAAATTTACTACCTTAACTTAATTACATTAAATTTTGATTTTAATTTTTTCATTAATAAATTATTATTAAATTAATATTTACCTAAAATAAATATCTGTCATTGTTATCCTTAATGATCATAGTTAAATTCAAATGTAAAAATTCAGATTTAAATGTAAAGGTGTAGTAAATAAAGTCAAAAAGTTTTGTTAATTATTTTGCTAACAAGATATAAAATTTAATTGATAAAACTTCAATTGTGAATATGATAAATTTTGATTATTGATATTCTGATATTCCATTTTTATATTTTATCATTTTCAAAATATATACACATTCACATAATTGAAGTTTTTTGCTTTCTATATTGATATTTCATATTTTAAGTTAATAAAAATTAAAAAGAAACATTTTTTGCAAACACATATTATCTATTTTTAATAATGCAATATAATAATATTTTTTATTTAATATCAAACAACTAAGTATTTTTTATCTTTAATTTATCTAGCTTTCAATTTTTTTATTTTAATTATACCTAAATTTTATAATAATTTATTAAAATATAAAACAATATGTATTTTCTAAATCAACCCATGTGATACATGGGTTGATTAACCTATATGTTATAATAATACAAAAAAATTAATGTCATATGTCACTTCTACAATACAAGAAAATTTTATTTTTCCACCTCTTTTTCCAAATTTAACACCTTAACTTAATTGCATTAAATTTTGACTTTATTTTTTTCATTAATTAATTAGTAATAAATTAGATTTTGTAACATTTAAAATTATTGTTTACCTAAAATAAATATCTATCATTATTATCCATAATAATCATAATTAGATCCAAATATAAAAATTTATATTTGTTGTGGAAATCATTATTATTATATATAATAAAGGAAACATCAAATGTCAAATGTCACCTCTACGTTCACCAAAAAGATAATTACAACTTATAAAAAATAAAAGATAAATACAATTTAATATTTTTAAAAAAGATAAATATACTCTATTTTTTAATCTGTAAATAATAAAAATAAACACAATTATTATTTTTGTATATTTTTAATTTTACTCATATACATTTTATATAAATAAATTTAATTAAAAATATCCACGTAATACGTGGGTTATAAACTAGTTTATAAATATAAAGGAGATGGGAGTGATGGGTGTACTCACCCATTCAAAAGCTATCATTTTAGACACATCAGCGTCACATCAGTTTTTCTCTCTCTAACATTTTCATTTTATTTTTTTGGAAATACACATCATTTTGATATTTCTATCCCATATTCATTACCCAATAAATTTTTAGAGAAATAATGAGAGAAGAGATGGAAAGAGATAAAAGCCGAACGGGGATGTAACTGTTTTGCGGGAAAAACTTAGCAGGGCCATCGGTGGAGGGACGGTGTTCCCGCCGGGAAAACTTGAATTTGGAGGGGCGGTGTTCCCAACCAATTCCAACTGTATCTTCCATTTCTGTTTTAGCTAATCAAATTCTGTTATTCACTTATTATAATCCTCATTTCTTCTTAATTGATTTCAAATCTGTATCATTGGTTCAACCTGCCTCTTTCTGCTCTATTGGTAGTTTTGCTATCGGATTCACCTTTATCGATTTTGCCATTTAATTATGTTGTTTTCATGGATTTCTAGACCATTTCATATCACGGAGATTCATTTTGTCCAATCTCGTTTGAAGTAACTGGTTGGATCAGATTGATAAACGATCATACAAAAAACCGAATAAAATGGTCCAGACCTAGTAAAAGATATGATCGGGTCGGTGACCAATCCTATGATCGATCCCACGATCTCATGTCTGATCTTGCTGAAAACGATCCTGAATCAATTCTGCTCGAAATCACTTGGTGGAATCGTAGGAACAACCGATCTTACGATCTTAATAGCGATCCTAACAACTATGATAAAATAAATAATTACTCTTTTATTAATAAAATATTAGATGTGTGTGAATAAAAAAAAATACCATCATTTTCAGTGAGATGCAAATAAGCATTAACATTAGTATTTAACTTTAGTGAGTATTACATTTGAATTAACATATTTTGTACACTCACAAATTTTATTCATGGTGTATATTTTCTTGAATCATAAGATAATTTTATTTGTGCATTTAACTTTATAGATTATAATAAACATCGATACATTGATTGTTTATAACCCAAAAATTAACTTTATATATTTACCTACAATATACCTTATGAAAGCAATATGACTTCATTAATACACACAAACATAGGGATAAGTTCAATAGAAAACCTCCATACATCGAATAACCTTGGAAAACCACAATGCATCGCTAGGGAAAGTATGATGCATCACACGGGAAGATTCTTGCATAATGATCAATTGATGTATTAGGAGATCAGTCTGAGTCGAACCACAATGTATCACACAAGAGAAGATGGTGCATCACGATCATTTAATGCATCACACGAGAAGGATGGTGCATCAAGATCATTTGATGCATCATGTGGTCGTTTTGAGTCAGGTCGGTACGACGGTCCAAATCGGTATTTATTGTTCGGGAGAGTACCACTCATTATGCAGCACATCAGAATAGGGGTGATCAACGGTTTGGTTTATGGGTTCGTTGATTTCTTCGGTTTGAAAATTTTTTATCCCAAATCAAAAACCAAACCAAAACAAATTCAAAGATGCAACATAAGCCAAATTTGAATTCGGTTTGGTTTGGTTTATAAACCACAGAAACCAAATATTCAATATGAAAAACAAACTACAAACAACCAAATATCAAATGACAAACATAAAACTTTAAAGCATCTCAAATAGCCAAAAATTACACATGCATATCCCAAAAGTATCAAGTTAAACAAACATAAAATATTTTTTTGTCAAAGAAATAATATCCTATTATAAATATATTAAGTGCATACATAGTTTTGGGTTCAAATTAATACTACAAATATCGAGGGTACCAGATGTACCAATATTGACCATAGGAACTATACAATCAATGGTTTAAAATCAAGGTGATATTTTTTATAATTACTTTTTTAAATAAATGAATTTGAAACCATTAAAAGTATTCATCCAACGGTCAAACTTGGTACTTCTAGTATCTTACTTTATACACACACACACATACTTATTCGGTTTGGTTTGGTCCGCTATCAGCTAGACCATAGATCAATCCAAAAACCGAGTTTCATAATTGGTTTGGTCTAAAACCAAACCGAAAACCGAATTCTAAGTTTGGTTTGGTTTTAAATGGATTCAATTTGGTTTGATTTTTAGTTTTTGGTTTTCTCGGTCACGAACCAAAAACTGTCCACTCCTACACCAGAAGCTACCACATCTTAAAAACTTTTTAATTATTTTTTTCATAAACATGTTTTAATTAACATTATTAAGATAATATGTAATTTTCATATACATTCACATCTTTGAACTTTTTAAAAAATAATGTGAACGACACTTACATAAAATTGTATGTGTGTGAACATGCATTTATGTGATAAATGATTTCATGCATTTAGAAATATATATATATATATATATAAATATATACATATATATACACACACACACACACACACACACACATATATATATATATATATATATATATATATATATATATATATATATATATAATATGGTTCGAGAGAGTATCACCCATTATGCAGCGCACCATAAGGTATCATCTATAGAAAAACTTTTTTTTAAAATTTTTTTTCATAAACATATTTTAATTAACATTATGAAGATTATATGTAAATTTCACATACATTCACATGTCCTAACTCCTAAAAAATGATGTGAACATACATTTACATAAATTTGCATATATGTGAACGTGCATTTATGTGATGCATGATTTCATGCACTTAGAGTGTTCTAATTTGCGTGAAATTTGTATATCATCTGTATAATGTTAATTAAAACATGTTCATGAAAAATTTTTTCAAAAAAATTATTTTTAAGCGTGGTACCATCTGTTGCGCTGTATAATAGGTGGTACTCATTTGAACACACACAAACACAAACACAAACACACACACACACACACACACACACATATATATATATATATATATTCAATATAATAGGATACCATGTTAGACTGGGGTACCGGTGAACCATTTATAGCCAATCATTTATCATTAAAATATAAAATAATTTTTGCATAAAATTCATTCCCACATTAATTAATGTTGGGGGTAGAAGTGATATAAAAAAGTTTAAATTAAAAATCAAAGAAAGTGTGTATTCCATGAAAATCTCCATTTTAGTTAATATGATTTCTTACACTCATAATGAATATGTGCAATGATGACACTCCATAAACCATGATTGAACATGTTCAATATCGTCAATATTGGTTTATCACTAAAACGGTTAACAACGACTAAAAACACAATAAAGTCCGATTATACATGTTCAATAACGTATAAATGAATTGAATCTTCAAGAACGGTTTGAAGAAAATAATAAATACTTTTATTTGACACATCCGGTTGAACATGTTCACCAAAACTCATTGTCAAATCCAATTGAACACGTTCACTAAAACCCATTGTTGAATCCGATTGAACATGTTCACTAAAACTTATTGTCGAATCCAATTGAAAATGTTCGTTAAAACCCATTTTGATATTTATGATAGATTTGTTATGGAAGTAAATCATTATAATTAAGGTATCCATTAATTTATTAGTTGTCATTTATTATTTAAGATAAACCTAATTGACTACATTACCATTTTAAACTTATAACCAAATATGGATGGACTCTGGTTCTCCAGTCTAACATAGTACCGCATTGAATTTTTTTTTTCATAATCATGTTTAAATTAACAATACAAAACTGCTTGCAAAAATTCACACATAAACACACGTATAATTATGTGAACCGTGTATGTTCATATGAGCGATACTTTTATAAACGTATGTTCACACTAAACAAAATTTTCATGTTCACATGAATTTAAAATTTTAGAATATGTGTAATTTTTTTAAAAATAGTGTTATATTATTTGTATCTATGTGAATATGAAAAAAAAGTAAAAAATGAAAAGAAAAAAAAAATTTTGCAGCATGTTCACATCCGAATCCCGTGTGTTCACAAATACTCACAAGACTCTGTATATTTTAGGTTCTCAAATGATAACCATATTATATATATATATATATATATATATATATATATATATATATATATATATATATATATATATATATATATATATATATATATATATGGAGGTTCAATGGAGAACTTTCATGCATCGAAGAACCTTGGAGAACCTCTATGCACCACCACAAATTTATCACAATTCTCGCGTGATGCATCATTATTTCCACGTGATGAATCAAATTTCCGCGTGATACATCGACTTCCACGTGATGCATTACGATTTTCTAGCGATGCATTGTGGTTCTCCAAGGTTTTTCGATGCATATAGGTTCTCCATTGAACCCACCCTACTATATATATATATATATATATATATATATATATATATATATATATATATATATATATATATATATATATATCGTGGTATCCTTACTTTATGACCGACGGTCATACGTTACTTGCTTTCTATATATATATATATATATATATATATATATATATATATATAATATTATTTATT
>JAANYP010002484.1:0-53566 GCA_020465985.1 Centrapalus pauciflorus
CGACTCATGACCTTGAACTTGCTGCCGTGGCTTTTGCGTTAAAAACATGGCGTCATTATCTCTACGACACCAAATGTCAGCTGTATACGGATCACAAGAGCCTTAAGTACATTTTCAGCCAGAAGGAGCTCAACATGCGCCAGCGACGCTCCATGGAACTCATCAAAGACTATGACTGTGATATTCTGTATCACCCTGGCAAAGCGAATGTGGTGGCCGACGCATTGAGTCGTAAATCTTACTCTGCTAAATGTCTCTATACCTTGACCCATACCTTGTTTTCATCAACTTTGATTGATGAAATCCTCACTGCTCAAGCCGAAGCCCTAAAAGAGGAAAACCTCAACTCTGAGGATATGAAAGGGCAACTTCAATTCTTAATCGATAACTCTCGCGGCTTGAAACTTTTCAAAAATCGTGTCTGGGTTCCGAAATTTGGTGATGTTCGGCAGAAAATTCTTTCGGAAGCCCACTGTTCTAGCTTCTCGGTACATCCTGGCAGCACCAAGATGTACAACGATCTAAAAGCCGAGTATTGGTGGCCCTGTATGAAGAGAGACGTAGGCCAATATGTCGATAATTGTGTTACATGCCGATTAGTCAAAGCGGAGCATCAGCAGCCTTATGGCAGTCTACAGCCTCTGCCGATTCCTGAGTGGAAGTTCGATCACATAACGATGGACTTTGTGATGAAGCTTCCTACTACGCGAAGACAGCACGATGCAAAATGGGTGATTGTGGATCGTCTAACCAAAGTCGCTCATTTCATTCCAATTCGCGAGAACTACTCATTGGAAAAGTTGGCTAAGTTGTATATAGACGAGATCGTTACTCGACACGGAGTGCCTCTGTCTATTGTTTCAGATCGCGACAGCCGGTTCACTTCGAGATTCTGGAGTGCATTGCAAGATGGTTTAGGCAACAAGATCAGAATGAGCACAGCGTATCATCCGCAGCCTGATGGCCAGAGTGAGCGCACGATCCTTACACTCGAAGACATGCTGCAGGCATGTGTTCTTGAGTTTAGCGGTAATTGGGACGACCACTTGCTGTTAGCAGAGTTTTTTTATAACAATAGTTACCACTCATCCATCAAAGCCGCACCTTTCGAAGCCTTATACGGACGCAAGTGCCGAACTCCTACGTGTTGTATGAAGCCGGTGAAGCACCAATCGCCGTTCCCGAGCTACTTCAGCAGACTAATGAAAAGATCAGAATTATTCGCCAATGCTTAGAAACCGCCCAATCTCGACAGAAATCATATCACGACCGACGCCATAAACCTTTAGAATTCCAGAAGGACGATTATGTCGTATTGAAAGTCTCGACGATGAAAGGTGTGTTCAGATTCGGCAAGCGTGGCAAGTTAGCACCACGATTCGTTGGTCCTTTCAAGATCACCGAGCGTGTTGGAACTCAATCTTATCTGTTGGACTTGCCGAGTGAACTGTCCAACATACACCCCATGTTTCACGTCTCGCAACTTAGGAAGTGCAAAGAAGATGACAGAGAAAAATGGGCTGATCATCTGAGCTATAAGATTAACGAAAAGCTGCAATGTGACGAGCCTGAGGTCATTCTAGAGACAAAGATGAAGAAGTTAAGAAATCTAGAAGTAGCAATGGTGTTGGTGCAATGGAGAACTTCTCACGGAACTTCTCAGACCTGGGAATCTGAGCAAGACATGAGAGTTCGATATCCGCATCTGTTTGAGCCTTAGGTACTTCGAGGACGAAGTGCAAGCGTGGTGGGCTCATACTATAACACCTTACTTTTTATTTGCATTTTTATTTTTAGTAATTTTGAGCAATTTGCGTAAAATGATGTAATTTCGAGATTTAGTATAAATAGGAGTTGGGTGCTCCATTTTCTCACTTTTGCAAAACTAATCTAGCAACTTGAGAGATTCTCTCTCTAGCCCGGAAACTTCTCTCTAGCTTTTCTCCCAAACCGACCGGCCAAATCTCGAGTTCTATACGTCATCGGAAAGGTCTCGAAGTGTTCTATTCGAATCTACCATTGCATGCGTGATTTCATACGGTTTTGAGGTAAGAATCGCTCTTTTCGTTTTCTGCACTTTTCGGTTGTGAAGTAAAAATTCGAGTTTATCATTTTAGGCGATTTAAAGCTAATTTCGTATGAGTTTTAGCAAGAATATGGTAGATTATGTATAATATAACTAAACCGAGGCTTATTACTTAGCTTATTTGTGATTTTTAGACTTGAAAATGCATGTTTAAAGCTGTAGTTTATGAACAAACTCGAGTATGCGTAGAACAAACTCGAAATGCCAAGAAAAAGCTTGACTTGAGCTAAATTCGAGACATAGGTCCGAATCTATCTTCAGATTTGAAGGAGGTTCGAATCTAACCCCCCATTC
This sequence comes from Centrapalus pauciflorus, assembly GCA_020465985.1. Lineage (NCBI taxonomy): Eukaryota > Viridiplantae > Streptophyta > Magnoliopsida > Asterales > Asteraceae > Centrapalus > Centrapalus pauciflorus. The sequence goes on from JAANYP010002484.1 coordinate 2,381, forward strand.
GAGTCTGTCTTCGAATTTACCCCCCCCCCTGTTCGAGTTTGCTCTCGAGTTTAGCTCAAGATGTTCGAATCTGTTCATCAAATTCGAGCCCTTTCCCTATAATTCGAATTAATTGATAAAAATTAATGGACAACGCATAAATTAGCAAAATAAATAGCAAAATATTTAGCTACAAGTTATGGCTTATAGATGTTGGAATATATTGAGCTAGCAGTATTAATTTAGCACATGTTCTGTGATATTAAACTTCAGATATTGTACATAAGCCGTTTAGCCCAGTTGCGAGTCAAAGCCAGTGCCAGAATATATTAAAGCCTAGATAAGCAAGTGCAAGCATTATAAAGCAATTTAAAGCGTAAATAAGCCCGAGCAAGCATTTCAGAGTATTTCAAGCATTAAGAGTACTGTGAGTAACATTTATTCTTGTTTACATGTTTTATATAAATTGAGACATAAATTGCTTCTATATGACTTCTTTGGAATTCAATAGACTTTTATGAGTGAAGGCGAACACTGTGGTACAGGTGATGCCTAGCTTAGCCGGATCTTACATTTGATCTATTAATAGGCATATTTATCTGCTATCTGTTTATTGTTCTGCATACTATACAACAAGCTTTGTGTTAGCGTTTCTTTGTGCATCTCATAAGCATTATATTTAGCAAGCAAGCAATTCTGATGCTCACCACTATCCCTAAGCATTATGCGGGTAGCTAGCCCCGCATCACAGATTGATCATCTGTCAGCGGTAAACCCCTAGTGGTGGCATCTCCTTTCTGCGTGAAATGTCTCAATTGTGCAGCATTCTTTCTGGGTATTAAGCAAACAAGCAAGCAAGCAAGCAAGCATAACAGCCTTTATAGGCACTTTCGCCTCATATTTGACATGCATTCATGAATATCTGTTTTCTCACTAAGCATTAGCTTACAGTTGCTATTCACAATTTTTACAGGAAAAGGTAAAGAACAAGCTGGACCTTCTGCTTAGGTCTATTATCTGATCAACCCAGAGGACTTAGCTCATTTTCAGCTTGTGGTATAGCTTTATGATGCCTTGGGTTCTGGGTAGCTGCTTTTATTTATATTGTGATGTTTTTAGCAACTTAGTACTGTAACCTTGAAGCACGTGTAGTGCAAGACTTATTGTAATATTTTATTTAGCTTTATGCATTTATTATTATTCCTGGGATAATCAAGCGTGTTTTAAAAGCAAGGATGTGACAAGTTAGCAGAGGTCAAGGACAACCTGGCTTTCTTAGTTTATAGCCTGGTTGGTTCAAGACCTGTTACCAGGCCTGCTGGATCTGTTCCTTCAGGCAGAGTTGATGTTGAAGGCTCTGTTCCATCTCCTTCAAAGGGGGAGAAATCTACCTCGAAGACAAAGTCTAAGGGGGAGAAATCTTCATCTCCCTCAATGGAAAAATCATCTTCAGTTGGCCAAGCAACAGTTATTTACAAACTAGTGATACTGCAGGTACTTCCATAGTTTCTGAGAAAGCTCCGAGCCTACTCAGTCTAGATCTCCAAGACCTACAACATCTAAGGGGGAGGAATCTATCCCTGGGGACAGGTAGGAAAAAGTAGACAGTTAATCTTGGAAACATATGAGGAAGAAGAAGAGAAAAATGCTAGAATAGCATTGTCCAAGGCAGCAAAAGGCAAAGGAAAAGCTGATGTGGAAACTGATACTCGGAAGGCCCTTCAACTCAAATATGACAAAGCTCAAGCCAATGACATGGGTCTTCCACTGGGTACTTATTATCAGTGGAAACACGAGTAGGCTGAGATCTTTGAAAGAAAGAAGAAGGACGATGCATCTGTCAAAGTTGCTCAAGCCCTTGTTGACAACGAGGAAAGAAAAATCAAAATGCCTTCCTATGAAGTTCAAAGGAAATTGGTGGAAGTTGCTAATGAGTCAGTCAGTGGTAAGGAAGGTGAAAAAGAGCAAGGTTCAAAGGTCTTAGTGACCAAAGGAAAGACTGTATCCTCTATTTCTTCATCAGCAAGGACCAAGTCCATTTTGAAAATATGGCAAGGAAATAGTTCTTTGATGTGACAAATAGAAGACTTGCCAAGGAGACAATTGTCAAGGCTGTTCCCATTTCAAGGAAGAATCAACCTTGGAAGCTTCAAAGAACTAGGCATGGTGCTGAAGGTCCTGAACTGGAAGCTTATAAATCCACTGATGTTGCCAACATGGGATACAGAGAATAGGTTGAACTTGCTGTTGCCCTGAGCAGATCAAAATCTGAAACTGCTAAGACTGTTAGGGCATATGTTAAAAAGCTGATGGAGAAAGTGAAAGACCTAGGCTTTATCTCAGAAGAATTGATCAAGGGTACCTCACAAGTAGAACCTAAGATCAAGCCTAGGAGACAAAAGAGAGATACAGAGCTTGAGGAGCTGATCATGATGATTGAGCAGGGGCTCTACGCTGTTGAGATCAAAGGACTTGATCAAAGCCTGCCTGTTGGGTTGAACCTGAAGAAGGGAAGTTTATTAAAGAGCCTAAAGTAGGAGTATTCTTTGTGGATCCTCTTTCTAAAAAAATGTGTTTTCAGAGAGCTTCAGATCTTCACAAAGCTGGTCTTAAACAAATCATAGCCTTCAGATTCTCTAAAGCATTTGAGAAGCATGCCAGATGGAGAGTCATTATATGGGATCAGCTTAAAGCCTTCCATAGAAGAGGAGAACTTGAGAACCCTGACTTTATGTTTCTCAGACTTGAGAAAGAAGATATTGAGACCAGTATAGAATGGGCTCAGAAGAAAGATGAAGAACAGCGAGAAGGTCCGTCTACTAGTGATGAGTAGATGAAGAATGAAATCTGTCTATTTGTTGGGCAGGGTTACCATTATTTGCTCTCAACTTCAACAGTCCAAAAGTGTTGAATTTTCTCTGTACATATGTGAAGACCTTCCCTTACGGGGCAGTCCTCAGAGTCTAGGTCCCATAATATGCAATACGATATCAACCATACTAAGATAGGGTAATTAAATTGCGGAATAATAAAATTACATGTACATACAAGTTAGGATTAAATTCATTACAGATTACAATTTTCAAATTATAGTTATAAAAGGGTAACATCTAATCTAGTCATAACATCATAAATCGCATCAAGTCTACCCAAAACCACCACATTTGTTTTCTTCCAATCAGTACCAGAAGGTTGTTGAGTAGTGGTCTAAGAAAGCTTCAAAACTTGGATCTTGAATGACCTAAGTACTAGGTCCTGCAGGTGATTTTCCTTTGGCTTTTCCTGTAAAATATTAATGCAACATCTGTAAGCAAAGCTTAGTGAGTTTATAGATTTTCAATATCAACATGCGTGTCAAGCGGAGTCATCAGTCTAAGCGTGATATGTCTTGGCTGCCGCTACAGCCCTCATGATTGAGATATAGAATCATAGAATCGGATGATGTTCATGCCACACTCACGCTTAAATCGTGGGGATCAGCCACATACTGGGCTAGCTACCAGTAAGTCAATATGGCGGAACATCGGAGGTCATTACCAATTCATAAGAACTGGTGAAATAGCTGGGTCTAGAACAATAGACCACAAGGGCTAGTCAAGCTGAATCAATTCTATCAAATGTCTGATCAATAATGGAAGCATATGTCTTAGAAGTCATGATAGCAATGAATCATAAAGCAAAGTCTGAATCAATATTAAATGCAATATGAAAAGATAATCAAATAGCTATCATGATCCACTGAGCAACACCCAACCATGGTGTGCACAGGTCCCAATCCAGCTGATAAATGAATGTCAATAAATCTAACAGCAGCAATATATCTCAACCGGATCTATGCATGTTCAATCTGAATATCTATATCTCACAGGTCGGGGTCTTTATCAAACAGATATAAAAATCTGCCACCTGAATTATCTCAGGATTTTATCTTTGTCAATCTGTAATCTGTCAATCAATTCTCTGACCCGCTTTTAAGTCTTTAAGTCTTTAAATCTTTGTTCAGATATTAACTGAACCTGTCTAGAATTATTCATATAAATCTCATGTCAATATCATCATCATTATCATGGAGTTTTCATCATCTTTTGGTCATAAATTCTGGTATTTTATCTGAGTCTGATATCTGATAACTTGTCTTATCAAGGCCGTCATCTTTTGTCTTTTAATCTTTATAATCTTAAATTTCATCTGATTCTGATAACTTATTTATTCTCAAATCATTCTAATACATAAAATTGGGTTTCAGGTCAAATACTTCGGATACATCCGGATAGGGGATCCGAATTCGGATCATCCGGATCCGGACCAATCCGAATTGAAATGGCCGGTCCGAATTGATCATCATCCGAATTGAGGATGACTTGGGATCCGAATTAGGATCTTTTAATACATAAAATCCGAAATTAGCATCTTACCCGAATTAGGATAAAAGCAAGGTCCGAATTAGCATGGATCCGAATTAGGACCCAAAGCAAGATCCGAAGTGTTTGATCCAAATTCAAGATAGGATCCGAATTGATGCCACTCATCCGAATTCGGACCACTTATCCGAAATATAACAATATCCGAATTTCAAGTAAAGTCCGAAAAAGTACATCAAAAATGTTGGCAACCGAATTGAACCATCCGAACTCGGTTCATCCGAGTTCGGACCACTTCCCATCCGAATTAAGCATCCGAAATGGAGTCCGAAGTGACATCCGAATTCGGTCTCCAACACTTAGAAATTTTCCAGAAATGTTCTTCATGTTCATACTTGTGTTCATACGGATTTTTATCAATTTTTACCAAACTTATTTATAATTGACATGCAACTTAAGATTATGATTTATTATCATAATTGGGTTGATTTTATACATTTTTCCATATCAAAAACACTATAGATTCATCAAGATTACCCAAAAACTCATCATTTTGTCAAGAACATATTTTTCATCATAATTCCGATTTTTATTCATTTTTGGATAATCTAACCCCAAAATCTTTGTTTCTATCACATTTATTAACTTAGATTCATCATAATCTTCTAAATTTATACACATACAACACATAATTTCCACATTTTAATCTATTGGTTTCGGTTTTTCATAAAACCGAACCAACATACTAAATTTTCGAATTTAAATGGAATATTACCTTTAAATTTCTGTAGATTCTTGTTGATTGTTGTTAATTGTAACTCTTCCTCGGATTAATGACTTCAATTGATTGTCAATTTATGAAGTTTTCGTTGAATTCTTTGAGATATCCGATTGTAGAGAGAGATTAGAGAGAGAGAGTAAATCACTTAATTGTGATTTTAAATGATCATTATTTAAGTTTATATACATCATTTTATCTATTTGTGTATTTAACCCACTAAAATTTTGTGTTTTACATCTCTTTATTTTTAATAATCTTTTAACAATAAATCATAAATATAATTTAATTAATATTTTCATTATTAAATCATATTACAAAATAATAATGTAATAATATTACATCATTAACTCAAATTCTGAATTAAAAGATAGGTTGTTACAGAATGGGCTCCACCACGCACAAACTTCGTCCCCGAAGTTAGCTATGTTCGAACAGACTGGGATAAGTTGTTTTCATTATATCTCTCGATTCCCAAGACTGATGCGAACCTTTATGGTGTTTCCACTGGACGAGCACCATCTGTATTTCTTTATTCCGAAGCTTTTTGGTCTTCGAGTCCAGAATACACTCCGGCTCTTCAACCACTCTAAGCTTTTCATCAATTTGCAGGTTAACATGTGGTATCTGCACTTCTCTTTCGTCTGCTAAACTCTTTCTCAAGTGACTAATATGAAATACAGGATGTATTCCAGCTAAGTCAGCTGGTAGTTCAAGGCGATAAGATTGATTTCCAATCTTTTCCACAATCTTGAACGGACCAATAAATCTTGGAGCTAGCTTGTTTCTTTTAATGAACCGCACTACATTCTTCATTGGAGATACTTTCAGCATCACCCAATCGTTAACCGCGAAACTTATTGATCTATGACGATTGTCATAATATGACTTCTGTCTGCTTTGAGCTTAAAGAATATTTCTTCTAACAAGTTGAATCTTCTCGTGAGTCAACTGTAGAAGGGCAGGTCCTGCTATTGGCGATTCACCTGTTTCACGCCAACAGGTAGGAGTTCTGCACTTTCTTCCATATAAAGCTTCAAAAGGAGCCATCTTGATTGTCGAATGATAACTGTTATTATATGAAAATTCGACCAACGGCAAGTGGTCATCCCAGTTACCACCTAGATCAAGAATGCAGGCACAAAGCATATCTTCGAGAGTTAGGATAGTACGTTCACTCTGGCCGTCTGCTTTAGGATGATAAGCAGTACTCATAGAAATCCGGGTACCCATCCCATCTTGTAGTGCTTGCCAGAATCTTGATGTGAAACGACTATCACGATCTGATACAATAGACTTTGGCACACCGTGACGAGAAATGATTTCAGTGATGTATAGTTGTGCCAATCTATCGAGGGAATATGTTTCCTTCATCGGTATGAAGTGAGCTGATTTTGTTAATCGATCCACGACTACCCAGATGGAGTCGTGCTGTCTTTTGGTTTTCGGCAGCTTTGTGATGAAATCCATAGTTATATGCTCCCACTTCCATTCAGGAACTGGCAGTGGTTGCATATCCCCGAAGGGTTTCTGGTGTTCTGCCTTAACCATCTGACATACTCTGCAGCTTTCAACACATTTACCGATGTCTTTCTTCATTCCTGGCCACCAGTAGTCAGCTTTCAGATCAAAGTACATCTTTGAGCTGCCAGGATGAACAGATAACTTGGAATGATGAGCTTCGGACAGAAGAGTGCTGTGAATTGAACCATACTTAGGAACCCAGATTCGGTTTCCCTTGAGACAATGAAGTCCCAAATGATTCTGAGTTAGAAATTGTACTTGCCCTTTAAGATTTTCAGAATCAATATTCTCTTCTTTCAATGCTTCAGCTTGAGCGATTCTGATGTCTTCAATAAGATCAGAAGAGAATAATACAGGAGTCAGGGCATAACAGCACTTTTCCGGATAGACTTTCCTACTCAAAGTGTAACATCCGGCACTAAACCAGGTTAGCAACAAAACCCTAATCTACATTTAATAGTCAATTATAGCCTAATCAATAGTCATTAGGACTTAATCAAATGATTAACAAGGTTTATTAGAAAATTCAACTCAATTAGAATCAAATTCATCGGTGCGATGAATCGGGAAATCAATTAATCCGATCAATTTGCGATTTGAGGGATTAATTCAACTAAGTATATAATTAAATTATGATTAGTGACACTAATCATACACTAATACAATTACTTAACATTAATTATGCAAGACTAAAACAATTCATTAAAACAATGCATTCAAAAGTATTTTTGAATTTACAAGAAAAGGGAAATACAAGAATATATTCTAAATACATTTAAAAAAAAAAAGGAAAATACACATAATTATGGCCTAGAGGCCGGCCACCCATAGGAAGGACACAAGGACTATGAGAAATAATTTTTTTACTCAAACTCCATAACCCTTTCAACATCAAATCTTCCAATGCCACTCCCCTTTCATTTCAATGGTGATCTTACACTCTACCTCCACTCTTTGAAAGACCAACTTTTTCCCTATAAATAGAGATCACTACCATTCATTTTCCTCACACCTTCAAAGTCTAAAACTTTTTTTTCTCTTCTCTTGGTCCGGCCACAAAGCACACACACAACACCTCAAAAATCTTTTTTGTTCTTCAAGTGTTCAAGGAGAATTTCTTGTGCAACTCTTTCAAGATCAAGTCTTCTACTCATTTTCATTCCTCTAACACATCAAAGTAAGTAAATACTAGCTTATATCATCTTATATTTATGTTTATATAAGTCTTGCATAATATATATAATCACCTACAACAACAAGTTTCATAAAAACTCAAGTTTATAAGTTTCTAGTTTTTATTTTTAGTTATTTCTTTAAATGTGTTTATGAATATGTAAACACATTATAAAAGTGTTAATATTATGAAAACATGTGATATATATGTGGTTTTATAACTATTATGGCTTTTATACAAGTTGTCAATAAACAACAAGAATCATAAGTTGTTTTAAGTTTATAAACTACGGATTTCCGGCAGAAAATTTATATCGACTTTGAAAAATCATAACTAATTCATAACTCAACGAAATGAGTTGATTCTTGTCTCAAAAGTTAGATATATGTCTTAACTATAGATCTGCAATTTTTCATAATTTATTTTGAAGTTTAAGACCTCCAGAAATTATTTGAGAAACCGAAAGTTTGACAGCTCAAAAATGGCCAACATAGCGTTTTTAACGAGCTTTTTCACCAACCTAAACAACTCGAAAAATGGCCGTTCTTGATTCTAAAAATCCTTTGTATATAGTAGTTTAATGTCCTAGAAAACCAAAGTCTAAAACATTTTGGAGCTTGGTCAGAAACAGCCTCAAAGTAGGCCGAAAAACCTCCGAAAAAGCTGGAAAATTATATATATATAAACTTGACGTTTTAAACAAATCTTATTTATAACTTGTAATGTTGGGTGATTTAAGACATAAAAATCTATAAATATACATATTATCATATATTAGTAATATTAAGTCCTTATTATCATTTAGGACTCGGTTAAACATCTCCGGTTTCATCACCCATCAAACTACGCAAACTTGCATTTTGCGCATATTTTGCCATCACAAGTTCGGTGAGTCTTCATAGCCCCTATTTTTCACTATCTATTGGGGTGAAAATACATGCACTGTTTTTCATATGGACATCAAAACTGTTTATTTCTTATATGTATTACATGTTCGGATTCCATCAGCCCTTATATCATGAACCGTTAATTGCATTTATTTGTAAGCGCGAGTATATTGTGGATAGATCTATTGGGAGTCATGTCCCCCATTCGTGTTAGCTCGGTTCGGCTAACAGCGAGTGCATATATATTCAACACACGGTATTACGTATGGGAATACTGCACAGGGCAAACTCATTCTAATTAAGCTTCGGTTGCATGATGGTTTATGTAATACATACACGGAATTTATGATTTTATAAATTCAACTCATCTGATAATGTCCATACAACTGGTCTTTTCGCGTAAACCTATGAGCTCACCAACAATTTTTGTTGACGTATTTTAGCATGTATTTTCAGGTAATTAAGGCAAGTATGCCTTCAGAAGTAACCACTTTCAAGCTTCCGCACTTAAGGAGTCGCATTCTTTTCAAACCGTCGGAGATTTATTTGCATTATTTTGGATAATTTAATTATGTATTTAAATCTCTGTACCTTGCGAACTACTCTTTATTATTTACGGGTTATGTAAAACATTTCTACCTTTTAAAGTTATATCGATGTATTTTTGAAAACGTCCATATAGTGGTCGTTCATTATGATTATGGTTACGCTTCCGCACTCGTCACGCCTCGCTGCCAACCGGGGGAGCAGGGTGTGACAGATTGGTATCAGAGCCATAGTTATAGTGAACTAGGTTGCATTAGTACCCTAGACTATAACTGCACATTAGATATACTGATTTTAGAAAATATTTTGTAACTTGTAACTAACTAAAAGACTATGAATGGACTTTGATAGCAGAAATCATGTCCCATCGGGAAACAATCATCATATCAGATTCAGAAGAGGAGTACACTCCTTCTAGCCCTACGGCCACTGAGATTTTCCACGAGGAAGACACATCGGAGGAAGAGGATCCCTCGGAAGATCCGATGTGGGAGACGGAAGAGGAGCCGATGGAGGAAGAAGATCCACTGCCCCCAGCGGTCCCTGCCCGCGTTCCATACCATCCAGCCGAGCCGTCTTATAAGCGGTACATGCCATACCCTAACGGCCCCAAAATGCTATACACACCCCGAAAGCGGGTGAATCCACCAACAAGGGAGTCTATTCCTGTCCCGACTCCCCAGCCCAATCCCCCACCACCACACCGACGGGTAGATGCCCGGCGATGGACCTGGATACCGGAGACCCTCCGCGAATGGAGGCAGATGGAGGGAAATCCTCCCAACTTTGAGATAGGAGGACCATCCTCCGCACCTGTCCCGACCCTCACCCAAGAGCCTACCGAGCAGACCATACCCCTTCTGATAGCACGGTCGACTAGGCATGACCACCAGATCTGATCACTTAACCTAGATATCGGTGGGATGACCGCTCGTCTAGAGCGGGAGGAGTTGCAAAACTCCAACATCTACTGGGCTAATCAGCACGCCCTTGCTATTCAACAGAATGGCCTAAATGAGCTTCGGCAGCAACTAGCCGAAAGCCAAACTCGGATCGAGGAGCTGACTCAACGCCTCAACGCAATGGAAAAGGGAGAGACCCCCGATCACTCCCACACTTAGTGCACTTCTATCTATCTTTGTAATGGTAGGAAAATATCATGTAATAGTATAGGACAAAATTTTCGGGTAATAACCCGCCCCTAATGTAAGAAAATTTCGAATGATTAATGAAAATTGCAAGTTGTTTATGAAATTGTGTTTGATGATTATAGTATTGTGCTTTAAGGAAAATTTACCTCTTTAAGATTCAATTTCTTACACTATGCTTTTTCTTTAAAATTTTAAGATAATGCCGCCGAAACGAGCAATGAACGCTGCTGACATTGAAGAGCTAGTCGCACAAAGAGTGGCTGCCGCTATAGCCACGTATGAGGCAAATAGGAATAGCTCAGCAAATGGAGATGGTGGTGCTAGTCGCACCACGGGAGGAACGGAAATCCACGCAAAAGGTTGTGGAATTAAAGGATTTTTAAGTTGCAAACCCCGGTATTTCAACGGAACTGAAGGAGCCGTTGGCTTGATATGATGGTTTGAGAAGTTAGAATCTGTCTTTCGCGTCAGCGGATGTGCTGAGGGAGATAAGGTGAAGTTTGCTACTCACACCCTACAAGATAGCACCCTCACATGGTGGAATTCCTATGTCCAGTCTGTAAGTATCGATGAAGCCTACCAGCTCACATGGTCCGCATTGAAGCAAATGATGACGGACGAGTACTGTCCGAGGAACGAACTCCTATAAATGGAATCGGAGTTCTGGAACCTGTCAATGAAGGGAACAGATGTGACGGGGTACACCAACCGATTTCATGAGCTAAGCATTCTGTGCCCTCAAATGGTGACCCCGGAGTACAAAAAGATTGAACGTTACATTTGGGGACTCGCTCCTCAAATTCAAGGTAATGTGACTGCCTCAAACCCATCCACCCTGCAGGATGCCATCAAGATGGCCAATAATCTTATGGACCAAGTAGCCCGGAGAAATGAAGCCAAGGCCGGGGAGAACAAAAGAAAGTGGGAAGACAAGACGGGGAAGAATGCGGGTTCACAATCCAAAAAGCCCGAGACCATTAAGGCTTACGCAGCTGGAGCTGAGCCAAGAAGAGGTTATACCGGTACCAAGCCTTTCTGCACTAAATGCACCTTCCATCACAACCAGGGTCCCTGTCCAACCCACTGTGAGAAATGCAAACGTTTGGGGCATATGGCCAAGGACTGTAAAACTGGAGCCCCGGGAACCAGTGGTAGCAATCAAAAAGGCTGCTTTGTATGTGGAGTTACTGGGCACTTCAAGAGTGAGTGCCCGAAGCTGAGGAATGGTGGAGGAGCTCAGGGGAGAGCTTTTGTGTTGGGAGCAGGTGACGCTCGTCAAGATCCCCACGTGGTATCAGGTACGTTTCTTTTAAACGACATTTATGGTTACGTACTCTTTGATACTGGGGCTGATAGGAGCTTTATATCTGATAAGTTTAGTAAGCATTTGAATACCGCTATTTTTCCCTTAGACAACTCTTATACTATAGAACTGGCTGACGGTAAAATAATAGAGGCAAGTAGTATCATTAAGGAATGCACACTGAAGCTGGCAGATCATCCCTTTAAAATAGACTTGATGCCTATAGAACTCGGAAGTTTCGACGTAGTAGTTGGTATGGATTGGTTGTCACACAATCATGCCGAGATTTTGTGTGGTAAGAAAGTGGTACGGATACCACTCCACAAGAAGAAGTTCCTAACAGTCCAAAGAGAAAGAAAGAACCGACAGTTGAATGTCATATCCGGCCTAAGAACAATAAAGTGCCATAGGAGAGGTTGTCATGCAGTACTGGTGCAAATTGTAGAAAAAGAGGCGGAGGAGAAACGACTTGAGGATATTCCAGTGGTTTGTGACTATCCGAAGGTCTTCCTGGAAGATTTGCTTGGACTTCCGCCAACTAGGCAAGTAGAGTTTCAAATCGATTTGGTGCCGGGACCTGCACCGGTTGCAAGAGCCCCATATAGACTAGCCCCTTCTGAGATGCAAGAGCTATCCAATCAATTACAAGAGTTGATGGATAAAGGATTCATTCGACCAAGTTCCTCACCTTCGGAAGCTCCGGTCTTGTTCGTGAAGAAGAAAGACGGATCCTTCCGAATGTGCATAGACTACCGAGAGCTAAACAAGTTAACGATAAAGAACCGCTACCCTCTCCCCAGAATTGATGACCTGTTTGACCAACTACAAGGATCTAGCTTCTACTCTAAGATTGATCTGCGATCCGGTTATCATCAAGTAAAGGTTCGGGAAGAAGACATACCCAAGACAGCATTCAGAACTCGTTATGGGCATTACGAATTCCAGGTAATGCCATTCGGTTTGACTAACGCACCAGCCGTATTCATGGACCTCATGAATCTAGTGTGTAAACCGTATCTGGACAAATTTGTAATAGTGTTCACAGACGATATTCTCATCTATTCCAAAAATAAGGAGGAACATGAACAGCATCTCAAGTTGATCTTGGAGTTGTTAGAAAAGGAACAGTTATACGCCAAATTTTCAAAATGTGAATTTTGGTTGCGAGAAGTTAAATTCCTTGGACATGTGATCAACAGCCAGGGAATCCAAGTTGATCCATCAAAAATCGAGGCCATAAAGAACTGGGCGACTCCTAGAACCCCCACGGAAATCCGCCAATTTCTAGGACTTGCCAGTTATTATAGGCGTTTTATCGAAAACTTCTCAAAGATAGCGGGTTCCTTAACAGAATTGACTCGAAAGGATGTGAAGTATATCTGGGGTGAAGAGCAAGAAAAGGCGTTTCAGCAGTTAAAGCAAAGGTTGTGTAGTGCACCAATTCTGTCCTTACCTGAAGGGACTGAAAATTTTGTGGTCTACTGTGATGCCTCACACAATGGATTAGGTTGTGTGCTCATGCAAAGGGATAGAGTCATTTCTTACGCATCACGGCAGCTCAAAATTCACGAGGTGAATTATACGACTCATGACTTGGAGCTTGGAGCAGTGGTGTTTGCTCTCAAAATATGGAGGCACTACCTGTATGGAACTAAGTGCACGGTGTTCACAGACCATAAAAGCCTTCAGCATATTCTGAATCAGAAAGAGTTAAACATGAGGCAACGTCGTTGGGTTGAACTGCTTAGTGACTATGACTGCGAAATTCGTTATCATCCGGGGAAGGCAAATGTCGTAGCTGATGCCCTGAGCCGAAAGGAACGGGTTAAACCCTTGAGAGTCCGAGCTTTGGTCATGACTATACAGTCAAACCTAAACTCTCAAGTCCGCGAGGCACAAGAAGAAGCAGTCAAGTAGGGTAATATACTGGATGAAGCCTTGAGAGGGATGGATAAGCAGTTTGAAATCAAGCCGGATGAATGTCGATACTTCATGGGCAGAATTTGGCTACCAAAACTCGGAGGAGTAAGGAAGCTGGTCATGGATGAAGGGCATAAGACAAGATATGCTATTCATCCAGGGTCAGATAAAATGTATCACGACTTGAAAGGAATGTACTGGTGGCCAAACATGAAGGCTGACATTGCTACCTACGTCAGCAAGGGCTTAACATGCTTGAAGGTTAAAGTTGAGCACCAAAAACCATCAGGATTGCTAGTTCAACCAGAAATACCCCAATGGAAGTTGGAAAACATCACCATGGATTTCATCACCAAGTTGCCAAAGACGTCTGGAGGTTATGACACTATTTGGGTGATTGTGGATCGGCTTACCAAAACCGCACATTTCCTGCCCATTAAGGAGACTGATAAGATGGATAAGTTAACACGAATCTATCTTAAAGAAGTCGTCTCAAGGCATGGAGTGCCAGTATCAATTATATCAGACAGAGACAGCCGGTTCACATCAAGATTTTGGCAGTCATTACAAGAAGCACTGGGTACACGCCTAGATATGAGCACAGCCTATCACCCGCAAACGGATGGTCAGAGTGAAAGGACGATTCAGACGTTGGAAGACATGTTGAGGGCATGTGTCGTCGATTTTGGCAAAAGTTGGGACAGACACCTGCCATTAGTCGAGTTTTCCTATAACAACAGCTATCACTCAAGCATTAAAACCGCCCCATTCGAGGCACTCTACGGGCGAAAGTGTCGATCACCTCTTTGTTGGGCTGAAGTAGGAGATAGTCAGATCACTGGACCTGAGATCATCCAAGAGACTAAAGAAAAGATAGCCCAGATTCGTAACCGATTAAAGATCGCGCGGGATCGACAGAAGAGTTATGCAGACATTCGACGAAAGGATTTGGAATTCCAAGAGGGAGATCAAGTAATGTTGAAAGTCTCGCCTTGGAAAGGCGTAATCCATTTTGGGAAACGATGAAAACTCAATCCTCGTTATATCGGACCATTCAAGATCACCAAAAGAATTGGCCCGGTAGCTTACCGACTCGACCTGCCCCCAGAGCTTAGTAACGTTCATAATACCTTCCACGTGTCCAATCTTAAGAAGTGTCTGGCTGATGAATCACTCGTTATACCCATGGACGAGCTGGAGTTAGACGATAAGTTGAACTTCATTGAGCAACCTGTAGAAATAATCGACCGAGAAGTCAAAAAGCTCAAGCACAGTCGGATCCTAATAATAAAAGTCAGATGGAACTCTAAGCAAGGTCCTGAGTTTACATGGGAACGAGAAGATCAGTTTCGGGAAAAATACCCTCACCTATTCTCAGATATTCAAGCAGTGGAGAACACAAGCTAATTTCGGGACGAAATTCCCTTAACAGGGGGAGACTGTAACATCCGGCACTGAACCAGGTTAGCAACAAAACCCTAATCTACATTTAATAGTCAATTATAGCCTAATCAATAGTCATTAGGACTTAATCAAATGATTAACAAGGTTTATTAGAAAATTCAACTCAATTAGAATCAAATTCATCGGTGCGATGAATCGGGAAATCAATTAATCCGATCAATTTGCGATTTGAGGGATTAATTCAACTAAGTATATAATTAAATTATGATTAGTGACACTAATCATACACTAATACAATTACTTAACATTAATTATGCAAGACTAAAACAATTCATTAAAACAATGCATTCAAAAGTATTTTTGAATTTACAAGAAAAGGGAAATACAAGAATACATTCTAAATACATTTATACAAAAAAAAGGAAAATACACATAATTATGGCCTAGAGGCCGGCCACCCATAGGAAGGACACAAGGACTATGAGAAATAAATTTTTTACTCAAACTCCATAACCCTTTCAACATCAAATCTTCCAATGCCACTCCCCTTTCATTTCAATGGTGATCTTACACTCTACCTCCACTCTTTGAAAGTCCAACTTTTTCCCTATAAATAGAGATCACTACCATTCATTTTCCTCACACCTTCAAAGTCTAAAACTCTCTTTTCTCTTCTCTTGGTCCGGCCACAAAGCACACACACAACACCTCAAAAATCTTTTTTGTTCTTCAAGTGTTCAAGGAGAATTTCTTGTGCAACTCTTTCAAGATCAAGTCTTCTACTCATTTTCATTCCTCTAACACATCAAAGTAAGTAATTACTAGCTTATATCATCTTATATTTATGTTTATATAAGTCTTGCATAATATATATAATCACCTACAACAACAAGTTTCATAAAAACTCAAGTTTATAAGTTTCTAGTTTTTATTTTTAGTTATTTCTTTAAATGTGTTTATGAATATGTAAACACATTATAAAAGTGTTAATATTATGAAAACATGTGATATATATGTGGTTTTATAACTATTATGGCTTTTATACAAGTTGTCTTTAAATAAACAACAAGAATCATAAGTTGTTTTAAGTTTATAAACTACGGATTTCCGGCAGAAAATTTATATCGACTTTGAAAAATCATAACTAATTCATAACTCAACGAAATGAGTTGATTCTTGTCTCAAAAGTTAGATCTATGTCTTAACTATAGATCTGCAATTTTTCATAATTTATTTTGAAGTTTAAGACCTCCAGAAATTATTTGAGAAACCGAAAGTTTGACAGCTCAAAAATGGCCAACATAGCGTTTTTAACGAGCTTTTTCACCAACCTAAACAACTCGAAAAATGGCCGTTCTTGATTCTAAAAATCCTTTGTATATAGTAGTTTAATGTCCTAGAAAACCAAAGTCTAAAACATTTTGGAGCTTGGTCAGAAACAGCCTCAAAGTAGGCCGAAAAACCTCCGAAAAAGCTGGAAAATTATATATATATAAACTTGACGTTTTAAACAAATCTTATTTATAAACTTGTAATGTTGGGTGATTTAAGACATAAAAATCTATAAATATACATATTATCATATATTAGTAATATTAAGTCCTTATTATCATTTAGGACTCGGTTAAACATCTCCGGTTTCATCACCCATCAAACTACGCAAACTTGCATTTTTGCGCATATTTTGCCATCACAAGTTCGGTGAGTCTTCATAGCCCCTATTTTTCACTATCTATTGGGGTGGAAATACATGCACTGTTTTCATATGGACATCAAAACTGTTTATTTCTTATATGTATTACATGTTCGGATTCCATCAGCCCTTATATCATGAACCGTTAATTGCATTTATTTGTAAGCGCGAGTATATTGTGGATAGATCTATTGGGAGTCATGTCCCCCATTCGTGTTAGCTCGGTTCGGCTAACAGCGAGTGCATATATATTCAACACACGGTATTACGTATGGGAATACTGCACAGGGCAAACTCATTCTAATTAAGCTTCGGTTGCATGATGGTTTATGTAATACATACACGGAATTTATGATTTTATAAATTCAACTCATCTGATAATGTCCATACAACTGGTCTTTTCGCGTAAACCTATGAGCTCACCAACAATTTTTGTTGACGTATTTTAGCATGTATTTTTAGGTAATTAAGGCAAGTATGCCTTCAGAAGTAACCACTTTCAAGCTTCCGCACTTAAGGAGTCGCATTCTTTTCAAACCGTCGGAGATTTATTTGCATTATTTTGGATAATTTAATTATGTATTTAAATCTCTGTACCTTGCGAACTACTCTTTATTATTTACGGGTTATGTAAAACATTTCTACCTTTTAAAGTTATATCGATGTATTTTTGTAAACGTCCATATAGTGGTCGTTCATTATGATTATGGTTACGCTTCCGCACTCGTCACGCCTCGCTGCCAACCGGGGGAGCAGGGTGTGACACAAAGCATCCGCGACAACGTTAGCTTTGCCGGGATGATGTAGGATCTCGCAATCATAGTCCTTGATAAGCTCCAAGGACCGACGCTGTTTCATATTTAGATCCTTTTGAGTAAAAAGATGTTTGAGACTTTTGTGATCGGTGTAAAGCTGGTACCGAGTCCCATAAAGATAATGTCGCCAGATTTTCAAAGCAAAGGTAACGGCAGCCAATTCAAGATCATGAGTTGGTGCACTTTTCTCGTAGTCTTTTAATTGCCTTGAAGCATAGGCAATTACTTTTCCCCTTTGCATCAGAACACATCCTAAGCCAGTACCAGAGGCATCACTATAGACAACGAAATCATCATTACCTTCTGGCAAGGCTAGGATCGGCGCTTGAATCAACTTTTGCTTCAGAATATCGAATGCCTCTTGCTGTTTATCGGTCCAAACGAAAGGAGTATTCTTTCGTGTTAGCATTGTAAGCGGCACAACAATCTTTGAGAAGTCCTTTATGAATCGCCGATAATAACCGGCCAATCCAAGGAAACTTCTTATTTCAGAGGCATTGCGAGGTGTTTGCCATTTCTGAACGACCTCAACTTTCGAAGGATCAACGGAAATCCCTTCGCCAGAAACAACATGGCCAAGGAATTGAATCTATAAGAATAATAGTAGAAATTCAAGTTCTGATGTAAATCAAAGAATATTTAGGTAATAGCTCAAGACATATATAATAGAAATTATACCTGTCTGAGCCAGAATTCGCATTTAGAAAATTTTGCGTAGAGTCTTTCTTTTCTCAATAACTCTAGCAATTGCCGCAGATGAATAGAATGATCAGCCTCCGTTTTGGAGTAAATCAGAATATCGTCTATAAATACGATAACTGATTTATCCAACATTGGTCTGCACACACGGTTCATGAGATCCATGAACGCCGCTGGTGCATTTGTCAGTCCGAAAGGCATTACGAGAAATTCGTAATGACCGTATCTTGTACGGAAAGCTGTCTTCGGAATATCCTCATCTCTAACTTTCAGCTGATGATACCCAGAACGGAGATCTATCTTTGAGAAATAGCTGGCTCCTTGCAGCTGATCAAACAGATCATCGATCCTGGGCAAAGGATATTTATTCTTTATGGTGACTTTGTTCAACTCACGGTAGTCGATGCACATACGGAAAGTTCCGTTTTTCTTTTTAACAAATAGAACTGGTGCACCCCACGGAGAAGAACTCGGTCGGATAAACCCCTTCTCTAACAGCTCTTGAAATTGCTTAGACATTTCTTGCATTTCTGCAGGTGCAAGTCTGTAAGGAGCTTTTGCAATAGGAGCCGCACCAGGAACCAAGTCAATACTGAACTCGACTTGACGTTCCGGTGGCACTCCGGAAATATCGTCAGGGAATACGTCTGGGAACTCACAGACGATAGGAATATCGGACAACGATTTCTTTTCAGAGTTGGATTCAGATAGAGCGTAGCACAGATAGGATTCACGACCCTTAGATACATATTTATAAGCTTTTTCAACAGATATGAAACAATGTGCACCTTTCCGCTTCTCGCCCTTGATCTCAAGTACTCGGCCGTCTGAAGACTTGATTCTAATGGCTCGCCGGTTGCAGATAATTGTAGCCTCGTTATTCATTAGCCAATCCATGCCAATGATGACGTCAAACTCTTTCAACGGAATCGGGATGAGGTCGAGATTGAATACGATATTATCAACAAGTAGTATGCAATTACGATAAACGGAATCAGCCATAACAAAATTGTTACTAGCTGTCTCAATATCAAGTACAACTGGAAGCTTGGATGGGGATTTAAGTAATCTTGTTGCAACAGAAGTCGATATGAAGGAACGAATAGCGCCAGAATCAAATAATACACGAGCAGGTATCGTATTTAACAGAAACGTACCGGTGACTACGTCAGGTGTTTCTCTCGCTTCCTCGGCTGTTATTTGAAAAGCTCGAGTCTTTGCAGTCGGCGTAGCAGCAGAACTCTTAACTGTAGATCCTCCAGCTGATGACTGTGGCTGATAACGCGATCCGCTACGACATTGATACATGAAGTGTCCCCTTTTTCCACATTTTGCGCATCCACGTCCCTGCTGTGGACATTCTTCACTACTGTGACCGATCATGTTGCACGCGAAGCAAGTAACATCATCTGGATTGCACAATCCCATGTGTGATCTTCTGCATCTCTTGCAGAATCGTGGCTCATTCGTTAGGGAATAAGCTTGTGCTTTCTGCGGTGAACTATGTTGATGAGAGTGCTGAGATTTTGACTGAGACTTATTTGTCTTAAAGAATCTGCCAAACCGCTGTTTCTTTGGAGGAGACGGATTCATCGGGTTAGTAGACGGAGCATAAAGCTGATCGCCGTATTCTAAATAACCTCGCTCGATTTGTCTAGCCGCTTCTACCATTTCCAAGTAACTCTTGTATTTGATCGCGCTCATCGGATGTCGATATCTAGGGTTGAGCCCTACGCGAAATCTATTCATCTTTCGTTCCTCGGTAGCTACTTGGTATGAGGAGTAACCGCATAATCGTGAAAACTCGTGTTCGTATTCATCAACTGTCTTCGTCCCCTGAGTCAGCTGCATTAGTTGTACTTCCATTTTATCTTGTTGGTCGATCGGGCAGTACTTTGCGTTGAACATGTCGAGAAATTGGTTCCATTCTAGAGTCTGAATTATTTCTTCGCCGTAGATACTTCTCTGAGTTTTCCACCAGGCACGTGCAGCACCGACAAATAGTGCAGACGCATAACTTACTTTCTTCGAATCTAAACAGTCAGAGATTCTAAAGATCTCTTCGGTATGACTAATCCAATCCATTGCCTGAATCGGATTCACTGTACCCTCAAAATTCAGGGCACCGCTCGCTTTGAAATCTTTAAACTTGCAGCCTTTTGGCTGAGCAATTTGGGTTTCTGGAATTGAATTATCAGAATCAGATTCATTGGTCTGGACTTGCTTTTCTTTTCGCTTATTTCTTTTATCTTCTCGTCTTTTAGCTTCGGCCTCATCTCTGGCCTGAAACTGTTCTTGCATTATTTTGTTCTGTTGTTCTGAGTGTTGGGCTAGAAGTTGTTGCATCATTTCAAACATCTGTTGTGGATTCATGTTGCTGGGAATATCACCTGATCCTGATCCTGACATCTTCTACTGAAAATTAAAATCAATTAACTATCAGTTTATAGACTTAGATCTATGTACCCTTTTTCCCATCCTAATAGTCTGTACATCCTATCTCAGTTCAAACCACCTAAATGATTGATACATATGTATTGCTTCAGTTTGAGATCAAGTATACTCACGTAATACTTGATTCACTCAAACTAGTGCTCTGATACCATCCTGTGAAGACCTTCCCTTACGGGGCAGTCCTCAGAGTCTAGGTCCCATAATATGCAATACGATATCAACCATACTAAGATAGGGTAATTAAATTGCGGAATAATAAAATTACATGTACATACAAGTTAGGATTAAATTCATTACAGATTACAGTTTTCAAATTATAGTTATAAAAGGGTAACATCTAATCTAGTCATAACAACATAAATCGCATCAAGTCTACCCAAAACCACCACATTTGTTTTCTTCCAATCAGTACCAGAAGGTTGTTGAGTAGTGGTCTAAGAAAGCTTCAAAACTTGGATCTTGAATGACCTAAGTACTAGGTCCTGCAGGTGATTTTCCTTTGGCTTTTCCTGTAAAATATTAATGCAACATCTGTAAGCAAAGCTTAGTGAGTTTATAGATTTTCAATATCAACATGCGTGTCAAGCGGAGTCATCAGTCTAAGCGTGATATGTCTTGGATGCCGCTACAGCCCTCATGATTGAGATATAGAATCATAGAATCGGATGATGTTCAAGCCACACTCACGCTTAAATCGTGGGGATCAGCCACATACTGGGCTAGCTACCAGTAAGTCAATATGGCGGAACATCGGAGGTCATTACCAATTCATAAGAACTGGTGAAATAGCCGGGTCTAGAACAATAGACCATAAGGGCTAGTCAAGCTAAATCAATTCTATCAAATGTCTGATCAATAATGGAAGCATATGTCTTAGAAGTCATGATAGCAATGAATCATAAAGCAAAGTCTGAATCAATATTAAATGCAATATGAAAAGATAATCAAATAGCTATCATGATCCACTGAGCAACACCCAACCATGGTGTGCACAGGTCTCAATCCAGCTGATAAATGAATGTCAATAAATCTAACAGCAGCAATATATCTCAACCGGATCTATGCATGTTCAATCTGAATATCTATAACTCACAGGTCGGGGTCTTTATCAAACAGATATAAAAATCTGCCACCTGAGTTATCTCAGGATTTTATCTTTGTCAATCTGTAATCTGTCAATCAATTCTCTGACCCGCTTTTAAGTCTTTAAGTCTTTAAATCTTTGTTCAGATATTAACTGAACCTGTCCAGAATTATTCATATAAATCTCATGTCAATATCATCATCATTATCATGGAGTTTTCATCATCTTTTGGTCATAAATTCTGGTATTTTATCTGAGTCTGATATCTGATAACTTGTCTTATCAAGGCCGTCATCTTTTGTCTTTTAATCTTTATAATCTTAAATTTCATCTGATTCTGATAACTTATTTATTCTCAAATCATTCTAATACATTAATTTGGGTTTCAGGTCAAATACTTCGGATACATCCGGATAGGGGATCCGAATTCGGATCATCCGGATCCGGACCAATCCGAATTGAAATGGTCGGTCCGAATTGATCATCATCCGAATTGAGGATGACTTGGGATCCGAATTAGGATCTTTTAATACATAAAATCCGAAATTAGCATCTTAACCGAATTAGGATAAAAGCAAGGTCCGAATTAGCATGGATCCGAATTAGGACCCAAAGCAAGATCCGAAGTGTTTGATCCAAATTCAAGATAGGATCCGAATTGATGCCACTCATCCGAATTCGGACCACTTATCCGAAATATAACAATATCCGAATTTCAAGTAAAGTCCGAAAAAGTACATCAAAAATGTTGGCAACCGAATTGAACCATCCGAACTCGGTTCATCCGAGTTCGGACCACTTCCCATCCGAATTAAGCATCCGAAATGGAGTCCGAAGTGACATCCGAATTCGGTCTCCAACGCTTAGAAAATTTCCAGAAATGTTATTCATGTTCATACTTGTGTTCATACGAATTTTTATCAATTTTTACCAAACTTATTTATAATTTACATGCAACTTAAGATTATGATTTATTATCATAATTGGGTTGATTTTATACATTTTTCCATATCAAAAACACTATAGATTCATCAAGATTACCCAAAAACTCATCATTTTGTCAAGAACATATTTTTCATCATAATTCCGATTTTTATTCATTTTTGGATAATCTAACCCCAAAATCTTTGTTTCTATCACATTTATTAACTTAGATTCATCATAATCTTCTAAATTTATACACATACAACACATAATTTCCACATTTTAATCTCTTGGTTTCGGTTTTTCATAAAACCGAACCAACATACTAAATTTTCGAATTTAAATGGAATATTACCTTGAAATTTCTGTAGATTCTTGTTGATTGTTGTTAATTGTAACTCTTCCTCGGATTAATGACTTCAATTGATTGTCAATTTATGAAGTTTTCGTTGAATTCTTTGAGATATCCGATTGTAGAGAGAGATTAGAGAGAGAGAGTAAATCACTTAATTGTGATTTTAAATGATCATTATTTAAGTTTATATACATCAATTTATCTATTTGTGTATTTAACCCACTAAACTTTTGTATTTTACATCTCTTTATTTTTAATCATCTTTTAACAATAAATCATAAATATAATTTAATTAATATTTTCATTATTAAATCATATTACAAAATAATAATGTAATAATATTACATCATTAACTCAAATTCTGAAATAAAAGATAGGTTGTTACAACATAAGTTGTACTTTATTACATTTGTTGTAATCTATTCAAGTACATTAGTTGTACTTGTGAAAACATATGTTGTTTTTATTAATGTTAGTATGTATAAACCGCTCCTTTACTTTACTTCAATGTTGAATTTTCATTTTTGCAACTGTAATGTAAATGTATATAGTGATCATTGATAAAATCATCTTTGGCTGAATATTGCAAATAGGGGGAGATTGCTAGGCACAAAAAGGCCTCAATCAAACCTGTATGATACACTTAAGGGTATAATTTAAAGCTTTTCAATGCCTTAATGAAACCTGATAAGTGATTTGCAATATAAGCTCATAGGTTCTCACACTGTTACATTCGTTATAACCTGGCAGATTGCCTAAGCTGTTGGATAGGTTTGGCATAAACTGTCTACGCTGTTCATATAAGTGTTCTGTTCATTGTGAACAGAACCTGTTTTTTGTGAACAGGTTTTACACTTTATCAAATTTGTTTCCATGTCATCATGTAAAGTCTTGGACGTGAAGATCAGTTTACAAGTCGAATACAAAAGTGGAAAATCAGAAGTTGCTTTATCTGCCTAAGTTGTTCTGATAAATGAAGACAAAGAGAGTATATGAAATGGGTGACAGACAATTTATTATAACAAAATGGCTATACATGAAGAGGAAAAGATTAAAGTTGACATTCCTCTTTAAGGTAAAGCTGTATGCAACAAAGAAAAAAAAGAAAAGACAAAGATTCTGCTACAAAGGGACAAATTCTGTTTTGTCAAAATGTGCAGAAAAGCAGTCTTGTCTTTTTGTAAAGGCACTCCACTATCTCTGCATCCAATCAGGAAGTTTCACTGGGATTCTCTGAGTGAGTATAAAAGGAAGTTTCCAAGGAATAAAAGTTAACCAAGAGACACATCCACAAGTCTAGAACGTGCAAAAAGAATTGTGTTTTCATGCATGCAAGTTCTGCTCTCAACAAAGAATAGAATAGTGTTAGTGCGTCTACGCTGTTCTGCTTCTGAGCTGTTTATCTGTGTGATGTTAAAAAATGAGTGCATCATAGTGAGTGAAATCATTGTAACTAGTCGGAGTGAGTCTTAGCTTAGTTGTTCATCTGTTGTTTCTGTCATCTCAGTTTGGATTATTTCGCAGTCCAAACCTGTTTGTAATTAACACTTGTTAATATACACATACAAACTTTGAGAGAGTGTGTTGAAATTTTAATTAGCTGTATTCACCCCCCCTCTACAGCTTAGTGCAACATACTTGGGAAACCTTTTGGGACCTACACGAATCAACCATCTTTTGAAAGACAAGGTATTGTGCCTCATAAAATAAATTAACGTGCACCAATTAGCATCCAACATTAGTAATGTATGTGCCTAAGAACAATTCTATACGTTTAAAAAACAAGTTAGCCATCATCATGTACAAATATATTGGTACAATGCTAGAAATTCTTACATAAACCAAAAAAGTTGGAACATGCAAAATGGTTAATTGCAATTGAATTTTACATAATTAGATTCACCTTGCTCAAAAATATAAAGAAATGACTCTAACAATGAATGAGTAACAAATATGTTACTTGATTAATTAAGAAAAGAAAACAAAACTTGAACCACATATAAAACACTTGCTAATACAACACCTAAGATCATTAGAACCTCCAAAGTGTTTGCCCTGCATTTAAAACTTCAATCCTAATAAAGAACATGTGGTGCTTATGTTTAATCTATGTTAGTTGGATGTATCTCATAGATTGTTTATAATTTCGATTTCTTAGAATAAAAAGGTATCATGTTGATAGGTAATAGATAAATATGTCTTAAAACCAAAAAATTCAATTGGGTTTGGTTTGGTTTGTGGCTAAAACCAAATGAATTTGCCCAGGCTTTGCTAGTATAGATATGAGCCTTTTTAAAAGTAAGCATCAATGCTAGATATGCTATCAGTACTTCCTCGCAGCAAACAGTGGTAACAAAGTTCCCACCTTCTTCGTTCCTTACAATGTTGACCTTAAAGAAATATTCTAGCCCCACGATTTGATGCACCACCACCAGTAAATCTCAGCATCGGGAACTCCGTTTACAATCACCTTCAAACATTGTACCAACTTCCTCCGTCAAACTTTGTACCAGATTCCTCGGTCCCAATCCCAATCCTCAAATAGTCCAATGGTCTTCGAGATTCACACAGGAAAATTAAAATAAAACTGAAGGCAATCAATATTAAGACAATAACCATGAAATCAACAAAAATGGACACCGATTTAGGATCAGAAGCATTAAATGTCGACAGTAATGAAGCAACAATATTTAAAAGATAACCAATAAATGTCGACTGTAATGAAACGAATTTAGGATCAGAAGCATTTATGTCGGATCTACAAATGATTGTATGTATATATTAGCTAAAGATGAACGTGTATATCATACCATCATTGGATAAAGAGAGACGATACCGGTGAGAGAGAAGGTGAACGGTTGCCTGCTGCGCTGGTGAGAGAGCAGTTTGTTCTGTTGCCTATTGTGCCGGTAAGAGAGCACACACATCTACAGGGCCTTGTATCTATAATCTAACATTATAAATCATGATAAACAGGAGTTTGTGAGGGGGAACATCAACCTGATTACGAAAGTCATAGTATCAATTAATAAGAACACACACATCAACCTGATTACGAATGAAGAAGAGTTATGGAAGCACATCAACCTGATTACAAAATAGCAAAACCCTAGCCAATAAACAAAATGCAAGATCAAGAGAGAAACAGTCCAAAAAAAAAAATTTAGACTTTATAGCAAATTGAGATACGCACACCTGATGGTTGATTGGGAAAAAACACAAATGAAGCACAGAAAACAAATACCAAGTTCGTAAATTAATGAACTGATGAAGAACTTATCGAAAAACACAGATGCAACACAAAATAAAAGTAATGGTCGATTGGGGTAGCAACCATTACGACTCGATTAGGTTAGAACCAGATGAAGCATAAAACTAGCAAAAGCAGTGGCAGCCGATTAGAGCAACAAACGATTACAAATTGATCAGGGCAGCAACGATTGGTAAGGGCTCTCAATAGTGACGCTCCAATGAAACGAGCAGAGTTGCGGAGATGGAGAAGTGACCAATGGTATTATCATATTTTAGTGGAGAAGGAGAAGTGGCTTCATCCATGTGGCCATGAGGAAGCAGTGGTGCCTGAGGGGGTGTGCGGTATGGTGATTTTCCCTTTTCTTGTGTGTGTTCCCAAAGTTATACCAAAACCAGATACGCACTATCTTTCTTGGATTTCGAGATTGTTTAGGGTTGCAACAAGAAAGAGAGAGTGTGATTCAAATTTCAAATTTGGAGCCACAAATATTTGTACTATTGCATTTAAAAGCTGGTATCTAATTTATGCTTTAAGTTGTTGTATGTTAGGCATTAAATGTTGTATTTAAGTGGTATGTCTTAAAATTCAAGAAATCAACTTTAAGAAGTTTGATATTCCAATATCAACAATCTCAAATATGATTTAAGCAATTAATAACACAAATCAGTGAGACAAATGACTGAATGATTTCATAGAAGATGAGAGGAATTACACTGATGTTCTTGAAAGCCCAAAATACGAAGATGAGCTAGCCGTACAGTTATGAAATTAATTCGTGTAAAGCTATGTCTGCTACAGTAAACGTGTATATATATATATATATATATATATATATATATATATATATATATATATATATATATATATATATATATATATATATATTGTGACACCCTTGCCACATTAACCACCATTTACAAAACACCCAGGATTTAATCACCAACATACAATATACATAATGATCTGATAGCTTAGTTAAAGTGCGGAAGCATTACAAGACATAAGTAAAGTAATATAACAGTGTCAAACACCCTACGGTGCTACAAGGTACCAAGTCTAAGTCTACATACCCAATTCAATTATTACAACATCCAGAATATATTACAGCATTGTCCCAAAGCATAATTACCGATTGAGTAGTAGATATCTTCCAAGAACTTCACAACAACCTAACTAGAAGGTCCGGCTGCAGACTTCGCTTTTCCTGTAAAAAGTAAACAACTGAGGGATAAGCGAATGCTTAGTGAATACAAAGATTACGCATTTTATAAATCTTTATGAAGCCCCAAGAGTAACACCGATGACAAACATCGTATACCCTCTTCGTACACCAAGTACGGAACAAGAGCCGCAGCTCCTTCGAGCCCAAAGCTCGGCATAAAACGCACCATCTGAAACCATACCATCGGGGATGACATACTGCTTACCAGAACCTCGGAGGGATCAGCTCCGGGTCATATAGCGCAGTAACATCGGAGTAACTGATGCGACCCACTGGTCCATCACAAGATGCACAACAAACGAACGGACATGCAACAAGTATGAATGTTCATCTAAATCTACGCAAGTTAGTAGAACTCCAAACGATAAATGAAGCAACATGTCTCAGCAGGCAAAGCTAACATAAAACAAATATAAACATGTGAAATCTAATGTACTCATAGTGGGTGCGTTATTAAACTTTAACCAATATTATTTCTCCTTGGAATTTTAACCGGATCCACAAAGTACCCCACTGTGGGTTAAACAACACCACAAGGGACCTGTAAGTCAGTTGTAACAACATATTGTGTCAATCACCATTTAAATTTCATAAAACCAATTTTATAAGTTTTTGCAATATTTGATCCCCATTTCGGATCCAAGATAAATTCAAATCCCATTTCGGACCATAGCTAAATTCGAACCACAACTAAGTTCGAACCCAACTCAAGTTCGAACCTAATCCAATTTCGGACCATATCCGAATCCGGTCCCCATCCGAATTCCAACACTTAGAATTTATTTTGCTAACTTTTGAATAACTCTTGTTATTTTATGCGCTGTCTATGTGTTTCATTCAATATATTCAAGTTTAAGAAGTGGGTTTTCGATTTTATATACATAAATTCGAATCCTAGGCTTCATTTGATGGAAAAATTCGAATGCCCTAGTTAAATTCGAAGGCCTCATTTAATTTTAATGTTAAATTCGAAGGCATGGGGTTAAATTCGATTACCCATTCGAATTTATGGCTAAAATCGAAGCCTTATTCGATTTTAAGGGTTAAAGTCGAATCCATATTCGAAATTAGCATCAAAATCGTGTTTGTTCATGTATTTCGAGTTTGTTCTTGGCATCTCGAATTTGTTCATATTCACAGCTTTAAATCATACATTTCTGCGTCCAAAATCACGAATATGTTAAGTATTAAGCCTAGTTTCGATTCTATTATACATACTCAATCATATTCTAGCTAAAGCTCAAACTAAATTAGCTTTAAATCACATGAAATGATAAACTCGAATTTATTATCTTAAAAACCGAGAATATGAAAACTTAAAAGGTCGATTCTTACCTCAAATTCGTACTAAATCACGAATGCAACCGTAGATTGTTGTAGTACTCCTCGAGATCTTTCTGATGACGTATGGAACTCGATAATCGGCCGGTCGGTTTGAGAGGAAATCTAGAGAGAAGGTAGAGAGATTTCTAGAGAGGGAGAGTAGAGAGAGAGAGTAAATGTTAAATGAATGACTTTTTAGCCTTTTTATTCAACTTCCATCATTTTTGCACATTTCACTCCTCAACTTATCCGGTTCCATATAATACTGATTTATTCTTAGTTTTATCATCACTAACTTTTATAATTCATAATACTCCATAATAATAATTATTAATTCTCAAACTTCATAGCTTCTTAAAATAGCAACCAACTTTGATAAAAATACAATTGAACTTAAATCACAAATTTTAAACTAATAAACCTCAAATACAGAAATTTTAACATCAGGATGTTGCATATATACACATACAAAAGTATTGAGAAATTACAAAATGAACCCTGGACTTATTACATTCATAAACAGAACATTAATCCGAACAATCTTCCCCTTTTATGAAACATAATTAGTCTTTAATCTTTTAAGCCCAGCTTCATCTCAAACCTTCTTATACTTCGTCTGTTTCTCAATCTTGACTTAATCTTCGCCACAAAATTAACAACCATTCTTCTATCAAAAGGACTCATGCCACCACCCTTCAAACGCCGCATCACATTATAATCAAGAACTCCTTTCAGAGCCATCATCACCTTCTGAAGAGTACCATCACAATACTTATTCAGCTCTATCATCCACATGACTCTCTTCTTTTGGTTCTTGTATTTGTATATTACAACTGGATGCTTGTCAAGAACCACTTGATGCTCTTTTAGCTTCTCAATATTTTTGATATATCGGTTTGGCGCAGTGATAGTTATTCTTCTCATCCCTCTTTCAACACCAATCTGTAAGTCTTGTACAGACATTAAAACCAACTTGGTGTGCATGAAAGGAAATAAGGCTTTAAGTCCCAGTCTGCAGTTTTCTTGTCTTTTATTGCGACACAATTCATCAAAAAGATCTTTTACATCAATCAGATTCATCCTGAACAAGTCAACTATCCTATGTTCACTTCTTACATCTTGTACTAGTTGAGATTTATTTTGTAGAAAATGTGTCTAATTGACAAGATTTGGCATGTTGGGCTCAATCACTCTCAACAGCTTCAAATATGAACATGGAGTATACTTCTTACAAAATATCTTCTTTCCAAATAGTCTTCCAAAAATGGAAGCCTGTTCCATTTCTTTATGAAGTCATTATTTTGCTTTACTGTCAGATTGAGATTCTTAACTTTCTTCTTTGTATTAACCTCCTCAACATCCAGAAGGCTCAGCATGTCATGAATCTCCTTTTGGAATACTTCTTGAACAACATATCTTAAATGATGTTGTCTTTCCGATTCGTCTACCAAGATGTAGCATTGGAAGAATTTGTTCATCAAATCGACTTCTGTCAATCCTTTGAGTGATTCAGGCACAACTCCCCTCATTGTGAATGGATCATCTTCCTGTTTTACTGTTACCGTAACCGCAGGCTTTTCAATAGTTGGTGTTGGTATTTCATCTATTAACTGTTCTGTCTAATCAACTGTATCTTCCCGTTTGTTTCTTGAAGCAACGTCGGCCCAGCAATCGGTGTTTCACTAGTTTCTCTCCAACAAGTAGGAGTCCTACACCTTCTCCCATATAAAGCCTCAAACAGCGCCTTCTTTATTGTTGCGTGATAACTGTTTTTATACGAAAACTCTATTAGTGGCAGATGATCATCCCAATTGCCACCGAGGTCTAGTATACACGCTCTCATCATATCCTCCAAGGTGAGGATAGTTCTTTCACTTTGGCCATCGGTTTGCGGACGATAAGCCGTACTCATGGCAATTCTTGTACCCAGTCCTTCCTGCAAAGCCGACCAGAAGTTCGAAGTAAATCGGCTATGTCGATCTGATACTATAGACTTAGGTACTCCGTGCCTAGATATGACCTCAACCATATAAATTTGTGCCAACTTCTCCAAAGAATAACTCTCTCTTATCGGAATAAAGTGTGCCGTCTTAGTTAACCTATCGACTATCACCCAAACTGCATCGTGTTGACGCCTAGTTTTCGGCAACTTAGTAACTAAATCCATAGTTATGTGCTCCCACTTCCATTCCGGAATGGGAAGCGGTTGTAGACTGCCATATGGTTACTGGTGTTCGGCTTTCACAAGCCGGCAAGTCCTACATCGTTCAACGTCCTGGCCTATGTCCTTCTTCAATCCCGGCCACCAAAAGTCTGCTTTAAGTTCGTTGTACATCTTTGTGCTCCCGGGATGTACAGAAAACTTAGATTGATGTGCCTCTTCAATAATCACCTTTCTCATACCACCCAACTTCGGCACCCAGGTCCTTCCATATATACCTTTCAATCCTGATTCACTAGTTTCCATAATCTTAATCTGCACTCCTATATCCTCAGCACCAACATTTTCATCTTTCAAGGCTTCTTCCTGAGCGGCCTTAACATCATTTATAATGGTAGACGTTAACATAGTAGACGTCATCATGTAGCAGCAGTCCTTACCATAAGCTTTGCGGCTCAAAGCATCGGCTACTACGTTAGCCTTTCCGGGGTGATAAAGGATTTGGCAATCATAATCCTTTATAAGTTCCATCGACCTACGCTGCCTCATGTTAAGTTCTTTCTGGATGAAAATATACTTCAAACTCTTATGATCCGTGTAGAGTTGACACTTAGTTCCGTACAAATAATGTCTCCACAATTTTAATGCAAATGTGACAGCGGTCAACTCAAGATCATGAGTTGAGTAGTTCTTCTCATGTTGCTTAAGCTGTCTCGAGGCATAATCAATTACTTTTCCACGCTGCATTAGTACAGCACCTAACCCCAGTCTTGAAGCGTCCGTATACACCACAAAATCGTCATTGCCCTCGGGTAAGGCAAGTATCGGTGCTTCGCTTAATGTCTTCTTCAATATTTCAAAAGCCTCTTGCTGCACAGTTTCCCATACAAACGGTGCATTCTTCTTGGTTAATGCAGTCAAAGGAACTGCAATCTTCGAGAAGTCCTTTATAAACCTCCTATAATATCCTGCCAGTCCAAGAAAACTCCTAACTTCTGTAGCTGAACGAGGCGGCTCCCAATTCTTTATCGCTTCTACCTTAGCCGGATCTACTGAAATCCCAGCCCTCGAAATCACATGTCCTAGAAACTGTATTTGTTGCAGCCAAAACTCACACTTTGAAAATTTGGCGTACAGTTTCTCTTTTCTCAACAGCTCCAACAATTCCTTTAGATGATCAGCGTGTTCAGCCTCAGATTTAGAGTACACCAGGATGTCATCAATGAATACAATCACCAACTTATCGAGCATCGGTCTGCAAACTCGGGTCATTAGATCCATAAAGACAGTCGGGGCATTGGTTACCCCGAAAGGCATAACCAAAAACACATAATGCCCATAACGTGTCCTAAATGCTGTCTTAGGTACATCCTCTTCTCGTACCTTCAACTGATGGTATACCGACCTCAAGTCGATCTTAGAAAACACTAGCCCCATGTAGCTGATCAAATAAGTCATCTATCCATGGCAACGGATACTTGTTCTTGATCGTCAACTTATTCAACTCCCGATAATCGATACACATTCGCATCATGCCATCCTTCTTCTAAAGAAACAATACCGGAGAACCCCACGATGATGAACTCGGTCGAATGAAGCCCTTATCCAACAACTCCTGGAGTTGTTTCATCATCTCTTGCATTTCGGTAGGAGCAAGATGATAAGGAGAACGAGCTACTGGTGCAGCTCCAGGGATTAAGTCAATTCTAAACTCCACTTGTCTCTCAGGCGGCACGCCAGACAAGTCTTCTGGAAACACATCCGGGAATTGTGAAACAACAGGCACTTCGGCCAAAGTCCTCTTCTCAGCCTTAGCATCAATTGCATATGCTAAGTAAGCGTCACACCCCTTTGCAACAAGCTTTCAGGCTTTTGCAATAGTCAACAAACACAGATCCCCGCTTCTCCTACCCCATATATACATATCTCACGCCGCTCCGGAGTAGTTATCTTTATCATACGATTCTTACAGACTATGTGGGCTTCATTTTCGATCAACCAGTCCATCCCGATAATCACGTCAAACTCATTGAATTCTATAGGTATCAGATCCAAATTGAAGACTACATCTTCAGTTACTAAAGTGCAGTTACGGTATACGTGATCTACTTTGACTTGAGTGTTGCTAGCAGTTTCTATGTCAAGTACAACAGATAATCTAGACAGTGGCATGGCAAGTCGTTGTGCAAAAACAGTAAACACAAAGGACCGGTTGGCACCTGAATCAAAAAGAACTCGTGCAGGTAAGGAATTTACAATAAACGTACTCGTAACCACCTCCGGGTTTTCCCTAGCCTCCTCTGCCGTAATCTAAAAAGCACGAGCCGGTGCCCTTTGTGGCTGGTTCCGGCGGTTGACTGAACCACCACTAGATCCCCCAGATGATCGAGTCGATGATGGAGCAGCAGCTGCTGGAGCATTCTTCCTACAGTTCCTACTATAGTGTCCCCATACCCCACAGTTATAGCAAGCATCACCTTTTCATGGACACTGTCTCTGAAAATGCCCCAACTCTCCACAAATAAAGCAAGCGCGTCCATTAGTGCACTTGCCAAAGTGTTCTAGATGACACTTATTGCAATATTGCGGCTCGGTGTTGATGGAATAGGCACGAGCACGACCAGAAGACCCAAATGATCGGCGATAAGATTGCTGAGGTGAATACTGTGACGAGCGAGAAGATCCCGAGTATCCTCCCTCACGCTGGCGGTGACGGCTCTGTCGGATTAGTAGCAGCAGCAGCAGACCCAATCGAATATCCCGTCATGGTCAGAATTTGTTCTACATTTCTGGCAGCCTCAAGTAAGCCAGCAAACGTAGTGTAGCGCACGTTGCTCATAACTCTTCTGATCTTTATATCTAAACCATCTTCAAATCTGGTCACCTTTCTTTCCTCAGTATCAACCTGATTAGGCAACAGACTCAGCCTCGTGAATTCCACAGCATACTGGGACACAGTCTTATTCCCCAGCATCAACGACATGAACTTAGCCTCCAGTCTTCGGCGCTCATCAGCCGGACAATACTGCTGAGTGTACAGATCAGTGAACTCAGCCCACGTCATAACAGTCACTTTCTCCAAGGTTAAGGCATTAACCATGGAATTCCACCACATGATTGCGTCGTTAGTGAACATAGGAGTAGCAAACCGGACCGTGTCCTTCTCAGCACAATCGCTGATTCGGACGGTTTCCGTTATCCATTCAAGTGCAGCAACAGCGTCTCCCAGTCCATTGAACTCTACAGCCCCATTTCCCGTGAAATCCCTAAAATGACAACCTTTGGGTTTGTTAGATGACCCAGTGTTGTCATCTTGTTCCTCATTGTTGCCCCCTTCTTTTTCCTTCTTTTTCCTTATTTTTCCTCTTGTCTTCCCTTCTCTTAGCTTCGGCCTCATCTCGAGCCCGAAACTGATCCTGAATCATCTTGTTCTGCTCAGCCATCATGGCTAGCATCATCTCTCTGGTTTCTTCAGGTGTCATTCGTCCTCCAGACATGTTCTGAAAATACAAAACATATAACTTGTTTAGTAACATGTCATTTATTTAAAGACACCACCCATTTGTCCCGTATGATAGTCAATCTCCTATGATTACTAGATCGTAACCTATCTTAGTTCAGATCATTGCTTAAAATCACTACATATCATCACTTAATGTTTGAGCCAAGACCCCACGGACACTTGAATCTCAAACTACTGCTCTGATACCATACCATGTGACACCCTTGCCACATTAACCACCATTTACAAAACACCCAGGGTTTAATCACCAACATACAATATACATAATGATCTGATAGCTTAGTTAAAGTGCGGAAGCATTAAAAGACATATGTAAAGTAATATAACAGTGTTAAACACCCTACGGTGCTACAAGGTACCAAGTCTAAATCTACATACCCAATTCATTTATTACAACATCCAGAATATATTACAGCATTGTCCCAAAGCATAATTACCGATTGAGTAGTAGATATCTTCCAAGAACTTCACAACAACCTAACTAGAAGGTCCGGCAGCAGACTTCCCTTTTCCTGTAAAAAGTAACAACTGAGGGATAGGCGAATGCTTAGTGAATACACAGATTACGCATTTTATAAATCTTTATGAAGCCCCAAGAGCAACACCGATGACAAACATCGTATACCCTCTTCTTACACCAAGTACGGAACAAGAGCCGCAGCTCCTTCGAGCCCAAAGCTCGGCATAAAACACACCATCTGAGACAACCATACCATCGGGGATGACATACTGCCTACCAGAACCTCCATGGGATCAGCTCCGGGTCATATAGCGCAGTAACATCGGAGTAATTGATGCGACCCACCGGTCCATCACAAGATGCACAACAAACGAACGGACATGCAACAAGTATGAATGTGCATCTAAATCTATGCAAGTTAGTAGAATTCCAAACAATAAATGAAGCAACATGTCTCAGCAGGCAAAGCTAACATAAAACAGATATAAACATGCGAAATCTAATGTACTCACAGTGGGTGCGTTATTAAACTTTAACCAATATTATTTCTCCTCGGAATTTCAACCGGATCCACAAAGTACCCCACTGTGGGTTAAACAACACCACAAGGGACCTGTAAGTCAGTTGTAACACCATATTGTGTCAATCACCGTTTAAATTTCATAAAACCAATTTTATAAGTTTTTGCAATATTTGATCCCCATTTCGGATCCAAGATAAATTCAAATCCCATTTCAGACCATAGCTAAATTCGAACCACAACTAAGTTCGAACCAAACTCAAGTTCGAACGTAATCCAATTTCGGACCATATCCGAATCCGGTCCCCATCCTAATTCCAACAATTAGAATTTATTTTGCTAACTTTTGAATAACTTTTGTTATTTTATGCGCTGTCTATGTGTTTCATTCAATATATTCAAGTTTAAGAAGTGGGTTTTCGATTTTATATACATAAATACGAATCCTAGGCTTGATTTGATGGACAAATTCGAATGCCCTAGTTAAATTCGAAGGCCTCATTCAATTTTAATGTTAAATTCGAAGGCATGGGGTTAAATTCGATTACCCATTCGAATTTATGGCTAAAATCAAAGCCTTATTCGATTTTAAGGGTTAAAGTCGAATCCATATTCGAAATTAGCATCAAAATCGAGTTTGTTCATGTATTTCGAGTTTGTTCTTGGCATCTCGAATTTGTTCATATTCACATCTTTAAATCATACATTTCTAAGTCCAAAATCACGAATATGTTAAGTATTAAGTCTGGTTTCGATTCTATTATACATACTCAATCATATTCTAGCTAAAGCTCAAACTAAATTTGCTCTAAATCACATGAAATGATTAACTCGAATTTATTATCTTAAAAACCGAGAATATGAAAGCTTAAAAGGTCGATTCTTACCTCAAATTCGTACGAAATCACGAATGCAACCGTAGATTGTTGTAGTACTCCTCGAGATCTTTCCGATGACGTATAGAACTCGATAATCGGCCAGTCGGTTTGAGAGGAAATCTAGAGAGAAGGTAGAGAGATTTCTAGAGAGACAGAGTAGAGAGAGAGAGAGAGTAAATGTGAAATGAATGGCTTTTTAGCCTTTTTATTCAACTTCCATCATTTTTGCACATTTCACTCCTCAACTTTTCCGGTTCCATATAATACTGATTTATTCTTAGTTTTATCATCACTAACATTTATAATTCATAATACTCCAAAATAATAATTATTAATTCTCAAACTTCATAGCTTCTTAAAATAGCAACCAACTTTGATAAAAATACAATTGAACTTAAATCACAAATTTTAAACCAATAAACCTCAAATACAGAAATTTTAACATCAGGATGTTACATATATACACATACAAAAGTGTTGAGAAATTAGAAAATGAACCCTGAACTTATTACATTCATAAACAGAACATTAATCCGAACAATCTTCCCCTTTTATGAATCATAATTAGTCATTAATCTTTTAAGCCCAGCTTCATCTCAAACCTTTTATACTTCTTCTGTTTCTAAATCTTGACTTAATCTTCGCCACAAAATTAACAACCATTCTTCTATCAAAAGGACTCTTGCCACCACCCTTCAAACGCCGCATCACATCATAATCAAGAACTCCTTTCAGAGCCATCATCACCTTCTGAAGAGTACCATCACAATACTTATTCAGCTCTATCATCCACATGACTCTCTTCTTTTGGTTCTTGTATTTGTATATTACAACTGGATGCTTGTCAAGAACCACTTGATGCTCTTTTAGCTTCTCAACATTTTTGATATATCGGTTTGGCGCAGTGATAGTTATTCTTCTCATCCCTCTTTCAACACCAATATGTAAGTCTTGTACAGACATTAAAACCAACTTGGTGTGCATGAAAGGAAATAAGGCTTTAAGTCCTAGTCTGCAGTTTTCTTCTCTTTTATTGCGACACAATTCATCAAAAAGATCTTTTACATCAATCAGATTCATCCTGAACAAGTCAACTATCCTATGTTCACTTCTTACATCTTGTACTAGTTGAGATTTATTTTGCAGAAAATGTGTCTAATTGACAAGATTTGGCATGTTGGGCTCAATCACTCTCAACA
Source organism: Centrapalus pauciflorus (assembly GCA_020465985.1). Taxonomy (NCBI): domain Eukaryota; kingdom Viridiplantae; phylum Streptophyta; class Magnoliopsida; order Asterales; family Asteraceae; genus Centrapalus; species Centrapalus pauciflorus. The sequence continues at coordinate 39,971 of JAANYP010002484.1, forward strand.
GCTTCAAATATGAATATGGAGTATACATCTTACAAAATATCTTCTTTCCAAATAGTCTTCCAAAAACGGAAGCCTGTTCCATTTCTTTATGAAGTCATTATTTTGCCTTTCTGTCAGATTGAGATTCTTAACTTTCTTCTTTGTATTAACCTCCTCAACATCCAGAAGGCTCAGCATGTCATGAATCTCCTTTTGGAATACTCCTTGAACAACATATCTTAAATGATGTTGTCTTTCCGATTTGTCTACCAAGATGTAGCTTTGGAAGAATTTGTTCATCAAATTGACTTCTGTCATTCCTTTGAGTGATTCAGGCACAACTCCCCTCATTGTGAATGGATCATCTTCCTGTTTTACTGTTACCGTAACCGCAGGCTTTTCAACAGTTGGTGTTGGTATTTTATCTATTAAGATCTCCTCAACCGGCTCCTCTTCATCAATTAACTTTTCGGCTCTCACAGACTCCTTAGATAATTGAAATACATTCTGCTTAGACACATCAATTTCTTTCTCAGCTCCTTCAATTCTAAACACTTCTTCTTCTACTTTGTTATCAGAATCATGATACTCTTTATAATTATAAATCCCAGATTGTATACTCAAAGGAACTTGAATATCTTCATGAAGAATCAATCCCAACTCACTTTGAGCATCAACTAGTTTTTCTGTTGACCCTCCTACCTCTTCTACACCTCCTCCTTTTGTATCTTTTCCCTTAAAAACAACCATTTGCAACTCAGGTTCACCAAGCTTCCTCCTCTTCTCCCCCTCATGAGGAGTATCATCGGAGTCATCATGGTCCTCATGTCGTCTTTTGGACCCTGAAGCTTGTGACTTGCATGTTTTTTCAATAATTGATAATCTTTCAGAAAATGAGCCCAGAGAACATACAACTGTATTCTCTAACCCTAACATCCTTTCTTTCATTTCATCAATTTGCTCGACACAATAATCTCTCAATTCATTATTTGTGATCTTCTTTTCTTCTTCTTCTTCCACTTCTGTAGTATCCTTCCCTTTCAACAATCTCTGAATACTGAGCATCTGGTTCATCATTTCGGCATACTGTGTGGACATTTGATTTGTAACTCCAGTATTTAATTCATTCAGTCTCGTTTCAGTGATAAACGATAATGTGCTAACACTTGGGTCACACAGACTTCCAGTTGTCACAATGGTTGAACTTGTAAAAAGAACACCCGTGTGGCTGGCTGTCAGAGTAGGCATTTTCTTAGCTCTAGCAGGACTTTCAACTACTTCAAGTGACGGAGCAACAAATGCTTCCGACACTATAGTTGTTGTGACAGGGACACGAAGTCCTTTGGTACTTAGTTCAATGCATGAAGTCGACTCGAGTGTCCTATTCTGTATTTGTTCTAAGACTAGTGCTTGAATGAATGTACACTGGGGTAGTTGTGTACTAATTTCAATATCCATGAAATCCAAATGATCTCAGGATAGATCTTGTGCTATATCCCCATGCAGAAATGAAACATCTCCTTGTTAAGAAGGAGATGAGTGGCTAGTGGGGTGTGCAATCGCTAGTGGGCTACTGGCTGCTTCAATGTCAACTCTCATAAGAGAGCTAACAGCAGCCGCGGTTTCCCGGCTTTTGATGTTAAGGGCCTCCCTGACAATTACACTCACCATCTCGTCAACTTCTATTTCTAGTAAATGCTCAAATACAGTTGTTGCGATTCTTTCCCTAGCTCCATCCATATCATCATTACCATAATTATTTTCATCATCATCATCCTCTACTTCATTTCCTCCTTCTTGTATATTCGACAATGTTCGTTCTGAATCTGAATCAGCCTCACCACCCCTCACATCTCCTTTAACACCCTCACTCTCATCAAGGGTACCCTGAACGTCAACCCCTTGTGGACGTACCTCCTCACCTATTACTCCTTGGGTAGGAATTCTTGATTCTTGAGTTACCATAGGAGCGTGATCTATTCGGTATAATCTCACACTCTCAGTATTAGCATCAACATATTTTAACAAAGACTCAAGAATCGGCATTATGTTTGGATTAGGATCATCCTGGACTCTGTGTAGACTCATCATGACATAATTCGGGCACTTTTGAGAATGTGATCTCTTTGGTATTTTGTCAATGGCCCTCAATATCCCTCTAATCAATATTTGAATGAATCTTTGCAGGGGAACAAACTTCCTTGCTCGATTTGTAGTCTTTGCAAGTACTACTTCTTTGAGGTCCTCCCAAATACATTGCGTGAAATCATTATGTTTATTGTAAGCCACTCCATGGAAAAGACGTAGGCAATGCAAACTCCCGCGATCAATACCAGTATGCTTAGAGGTCATACATCTATTCAAAATTCCAAACAGAGTATACCATTCCCCATTTAGACCGTTGCGGTGAAACATAGAGCCCTTGGTCAGAGGCTTTGTCTATCCAAGGCTTATTATGTCTCTATAAAGTTGTTCATCGGATACAGAATCCTCAAAATCGGAAAAGTTAGGGAAAAATATTGTATCTATGCGTCTTGGTAAGAACAGGTTGTGACGCAGTCTAGCAAGGGTGATGTTGGCGTTGAATTCGTCAATCATCACTTTAAAGTGATGATCACCGACATCAGGCACAAATTTGATTGTATGCCAGAACTGGTGTAAATAGATATGGGGAATTGTTGGCTTGTTTTTTAAAAGCTAACCGAGAGGGTGATCTTTGAGAATTTCAACAATCATCAGATGGCTGACTTTAATTGAAGTAGGATCAAACCGGTGATTGTTGTCAAGCAGGTTCAGGCAATGTTTAGGCTTTAGAAGTTTGGTGTCTGGTATGGGGGATGATGGTGATGGTCTGGTTATTGAAGCTGACTTTATTGGTTTGGAAACTAAAGTATGATTGGATGATGAATAGGAGTCTGATGAATTTGAGTTATGAGTGGGGGTTTGGGAAGCTATTTGTTACCTGTAAGAATAACAACCATGTTAGATATATCAGGTAAACAAACTGAATCTGTAACATCCGGCACTGAACCAGGTTAGCAACAAAACCCTAATCTACATTTAATAGTCGATTATAGCCTAATCAATAGTCATTAGGACTTAATCAAATGATTAACAAGGTTTATTAGAAAATTCAACTCAATTAGAATCAAATTCATCGGTGCGATGAATCGGGAAATCAATTAATCCGATCAATTTGCGATTTGAGGGATTAATTCAACTAAGTATATAATTAAATTATGATTAGTGACACTAATCATACAATAATACAATTACTTAACATTAATTATGCAAGACTAAAACAATTCATTAAAACAATGCATTCAAAAGTATTTTTGAATTTACAAGAAAAGGGAAATACAAGAATACATTCTAAATACATTTATACAAAAAAAAAAAAGGAAAATACACATAATTATGGCCTAGAGGCCGGCCACCCATAGGAGGGACACAAGGACTATGAGAAATAAATTTTTTACTCAAACTCCATAACCCTTTCAACATCAAATCTTCCAATGCCACTCCCCTTTCATTTCAATGGTGATCTTACACTCTACCTCCACTCTTTGAAAGACCAACTTTTTCCCTATAAATAGAGATCACTTCCGTTCATTTTCCTCACACCTTCAAAGTCTAAAACTCTCTTTTCTCTTCTCTTGGTCCGGCCACAAAGCACACACACAACACCTCAAAAATCTTTTTTGTTCTTCAAGTGTTCAAGGAGAATTTCTTGTGCAACTCTTTCAAGATCAAGTCTTCTACTCATTTTCATTCCTCTAACACATAAAAGTAAGTAAATACTAGCTTATATCATCTTATATTTATGTTTATATAAGTCTTGCATAATATATATAATCACCTACAACAACAAGTTTCATAAAAACTCAAGTTTATAAGTTTCTAGTTTTTATTTTTAGTTATTTCTTTAAATGTGTTTATGAATGTGTAAACACATTATAAAAGTGTTAATATTATGAAAACATGTGATATATATGTGGTTTTATAACTATTATGTCTTTTATACAAGTTGTCTTTAAATAAACAACAAGAATCATAAGTTGTTTTAAGTTTATAAACTACGGATTTTCGGCAGAAAAGTTATATCGACTTTGAAAAATCATAACTAATTCATAACTCAACGAAATGACTGGATTCTTGTCTCAAAAGTTAGATCTATGTCTTAGCTATAGATCTGCAATTTTTCATAATTTATTTTGAAGTTTAAGACATCCAGAAATTATTTGAGAAACCGAAAGTTTGACAGCTCAAAAATGGCCAACATAGCGTTTTTAACGAGCTTTTTCACCAACCTAAACAACTCGAAAAATGGCCGTTCTTGATTCTAAAAATCCTTTGTATATAGTAGTTTGATGTCCTAGAAAACCAAAGTCTAAAACATTTTGGAGCTTGGTCAAAAACAGCCTCAAAGTAGGCCGAAAAACCTCCGAAAAAGCGGGAAAATTATATATATATAAACTTGACGTTTTAAGCGAATTTTATTTATAAACTTGTATTGTTGGGTGATTTAAGACATAAAAATCTATAAATATATATATCATCATATATTAGAGATATTAAGTCCTTATTATCATTTAGGACTCGATTAAACTCACTCGACGCATCATCCATCCATTTACGCTAAAAGCTTTTTACGCTAGATTTTTGTCATCGCAATCCCGGTGAGTCTTCATAGCCCTTATTTTTCACTATCTATTGGTGTGGAAATACATGCACTGTTTTCATATGGACATCAAAACTGTTTAATTCTTATATGTATTACATGTTCGGATTCCATCAGCCCTTATATCATGAACCATTAATTGCATTTATTTGTAAGCGCGAGTATATTGTGGATAGATCTATTGGGAGTCATGTCCCCCATTCGTGTTAGCTCGGTTCGGCTAACAGCGAGTGCATATATATTCAACACACGGTATTATGTATGGGAATACTGCACAGGGCACACTCATTCTAATTAAGCTTCGGTTGCATGATGGTTTATGTAATACATACACGGAAAATTATGATTTTATAAATTCAACTCATCTGATAATGTCCATACAACTGGTCTTTTCGCGTAAACCTATGAGCTCACCAACAATTTTTGTTGACGTATTTTAGCATGTATTTTCAGGTAATTAAGGCAAGTATGCCTTCAGAAGTAACCACTTTCAAGCTTCCGCACTTAAGGAGTCGCATTCTTTTCAAACCGTCGGAGATTTATTTGCATTATTTTGGATAATTTAATTATGTATTTAAATCTCTGTACCTTGCGAACTACTCTTTATCATTTACGGGTTATGTAAAACATTTCTACCTTTTAAAGTTATATCAATGTATTTTTGAAAACGTCCATATAGTGGTCGTTCATTATGATTATGGTTACGCTTCCGCACTCGTCACGCCTCGCTGCCAACCGGGGGAGCAGGGTGTGACAGAATCCTACATATAGAGAAATATAACATTTAACAAGAAATTAGAAAATTATGTGTTACAATGATTAAAGCATCGGGATTTCAGACAATAATATTAAAATATTACTATTAGGATTCCAAAGTCAATCGGTAAAAGAACAATGTTAATGTAATACAGATTTTAAAAATTTAACTCGAAAAATGTGAAATTTCTCTAAGAAATTAAATTTCCCACAATTAAATTTTATTTTTTTGAATTTTTGACCTCAAGCTCGAAATACCCATGGTCAAACTCGAATGACACACACACACAATCTCGGGTGAAGTATGGACAAACTTGACTGGAACTATAGTAAACTCGGGTGAAGTTACACTAAACTCGAATAAAGCTTCAACAAACTCGAATGACCCTTTGAGTTTATCGGGTGACCTTTCATCAAACTCGGTTGACACTAAAGATTCCTCGGATGAGTTATTGTCAAACTCGATTACAACTTAAGTTTTCTCGGGTCACACTTTGCTAAACTCGGTTGTAACAAAGGTTTTTCTCGGTTGATGCTTTAACCGAGTTTGAGAGGGAAAAAATTTCTAGGTCCCAAACATGTCAAACTCGAAAGAACCTTAGGGTTTTCTCGGGTGTTTCTTTTTCAAACACGATCTAAACTAAAAGTTTCTCGATTAACTCTTTGATCGAGTTTGAAAAAAATGAAAAATGTTCCAAGTCCCATTTTACTTCTGATAATTTCAAAAACTCATTTTAAGGACTTTTTGACCAAAAACTTTACTTGTTCATACTAGAAATCACATTTTGAAAAAGTTCATTTTACTGTAGTTGTTCTAAAAACAACTAGTTGACATCCAAAAATATGATTTGCAAAAGGTTTGAAACTCGAAAAAGTTGAATATTAAAACTCAAATTAAATTTTGTATGTTGTATTACAAGTCTTGAAATTTGATTTTCAAGCTTATATGAACATTATGCACACATGTATACTTTCAATTTCAGATTTAGTACCCAAATGGACAAACTCAGTTTGTCACACACCGACAAACACACAGTAGCACAAATAACTCGAAGAGAAAAAAAATATTACAACACAGTAACAAAACAAATAACACTTACAAATCTTCACTGAAATCTTGAATTCAGATAATCTTGATTATGAATTTCTATTTAAATGATGAAAATCCCAGAGAAAATGACATGGCAGTGTACAGTGAATGATTTTTGAAAAAATGAGAATGAAATTTGAATTTCAAATTTATAGTCATTTTCAAATTTCACCCGGGCCATTTTTAAAAATTTAGCCCATTCCTTTATTGTTATCAAATAAGCCCATTTAAAATAAAATCACACACATAAAAAAAAACAAAACAAAAACAAAATTGCTCCCCCTCAGATGAATATCATCTTTTAAGCTTGCTCCGCCCTGCAATCAAGTAGATAAAAAGTTATTAGATATAAAATATCAGATAAAATTTTATGTTTGCTCCCCTTGCACATGACATTCCGATTCAGTTAAATCTCAGAAAAATTAAAACATTGAAATCACAAGACATTAACACAAAGAATAAATCAAGTAAAAAATTGTAAAATTAAAATTATATTTTGTAACACATGAATGTTTAAATATATCGATTCAGCATACCCAATTTGTATACCAAAAAATTAAATCGTTTTTCATCTAACTCTTTGGTAAACAAATCAGCTAGCTGATATTCAGTCGGTACAATATATAATTCTACATTACCATTTTCTACATGATCGTTTATAAAATGATACCGAATGTCGATGTGCTTTGTTTTGGAATGTTGCTCCGGATTAGAAGCTATAGCAATTGCGCTATGTGAATCACAATAAATTGGGATCTTCTGAGGTGTAAAACCGTAGTCACGCAGTTGACTCTTCATCCACAGCACTTGTGAACAACATGATGATATAGCAACATATTCAGCTTCAGCTGTTGACAGTGACACACTGCTGTTTCTTGGATGACCAGCTGACAGGTTTATCACCAAGGAATTAAACTGCTCCTAATGTGCTCTTTCTGTCAATTTTATATCCTGCATGATCAGCATCAGAAAACACAGTCAATGTATATGTTGATTCCCTAGGATACTACAAACCTAAGTTCGGAGTACCCTTCAAATATCTTAGAATTCTTTTGGCTACAGCCAAATGTGATTCTTTTGGAATTGCCTGATATGTAGCACAGAGGTTAGGTGTATTAATGACCAAATAATTCCTCGATAAGAAGTTACATCAACAGGTTTCCCTGAAATGTCTTCATCGAGTTTAGATTTAGAATCAGGAGCCATGAGTGTTTTCATTGGGGTAGTGTTGACCATGTTAAATTTCTTTAACATGTGTTGAATGTATTTTGACTGTTGATGAAAATTCCATCACTCAGTTGTTTAACTTGTAGCCCCAAGAAAAAATTGATTTCACCCATCATGCTCATTTCAAATTTTTGAGACATTAAAAACGCAAACTTTTAACAAAATTCGGTATTAGTAGACCCAATAATTATATCATATACATATATCTGTATTACTATTATATCTGGACCTTGACATTTAATGAATAGGGTAGTGTCCACGTCACCTTTGTTAAAGCCACATTTTAAGAGATAAGATGATAAGGCATCATACCAAGCTCGTGATGCTTGTTTAAGGCCATACAGTGACTTATCTAAAATATATACATGATCAAGCTTCAAAGGATCTCTAAATCCTTCTAGCTGATATGTATATACTTCATCTTTGAACTCCCTATTCACAAACGCAGATTTTACATCCATTTGATAAACAGTAAAGTTCTTATGAGCGGAAAATGCTAAAAACATCCTAATAGCTTCTATTCGGGCAACGGGGGCAAATGTTTCGTCGTAATCTATTCCCTCCTGCTGACTATATCCTTTGGCCATGAGTCTTGCTTTGTTGCGAATGATGACACCATGTTCATCCTTCTTGTTCTTGAAAATCCACGTCATGCCAATAATAGATTTGTCTTTCGGTCTTTCCACCAACCGCCAGACTATCTGCCTCTCAAATTGATTGAGCTCCTCTTGCATCGCTACTATCCAATCTGCATCCTGAAGAGCTTCTTTCACTGTTTTGGGTTATATCTTACTCAAAAATTTTGAGAATATGCATCTATTAATTGTAGCTATTCGGGTTTGAACAGATGCAGAGGGATCGCCGATGATGTTTTCAGTTGGGTGATCCCTTGTCCATTTGAAAGAATGTGGATAAGGTTAGAGTTGGTTTTGATTGGGATTCAAGTCCAGGTAGGGTTGACGAGGGATAGGGTCCGATGTTGTTGGAATATCAACTGAAGTAGGGGATTCAAAATTTTGAGTATTCAAGGGAATTTCTTGTAATTTTGGAGCTTGAGATTGTTGTACAGTCTCAGATGGATTGTGTACATCAGTTGACGAAATCTCTCCAGTATCTCTACAAATTGGTGGTTGTGAAAGATCTGAGACTACCACAGGATCTTCGGAAACCCTGTTGGGAACCAAAATAGAAATATCAGATTTGGTATTATCAAAGTAGTCTTCATAAAAATTTTCAAACAACTTATTTAGATCATTCATACCCTCTTTAAACTCCGTTGACTTCATAGAAGTCGTCTGTTGAGACCCGGGTCCTGAACTCGCATGTCCAGGAGCCATTATGATGCCCTCATCAAATTTAACGTTGAAGCTTTCGTTGACGGTCATTGTGAGTTTGTTGTAGACTCGGAATGCCATTGATTCTTTGGAGTATCCAATGAAAATTCCTTCATCAGCTTTCTGATTGAATTTTCCCAAGTTGTCTTAATCATTAAAGATAAAATACCTACAACCAAAGACATGGAAAAATTTGATATTAGGAACTTGTTTATTAATCAACTCATATGGCGTGTTTCCGAATTGTTTATTTGTGATCGATCTATTCTGGGTGAAACACGCAATAACCACAGCTTCAGCCCAGAGGAACAGCGGCAGATTCGAATATGTAAACATCGTCCTTGCATATTCAACAAGCGTTCGGTTTCTTCGTTCAACTACACCGTTTTGTTGAGTGGTACGAGCAGCCAAAAATTGATGTGATATTCCAACAGAACTAAGAAATGTCTCTAAGGACTTGTTCTTAAATTCTGTGCCATTATCAGATCTAATAGTCAGCACAGAAAACTACAACTTGACTTGTATCTTGCGTATGAAGTCAATTATAATCTCAGTTGCTTCAGACTTGGATCTCAGGAAGAACACCCATGTATATCTTGAGTAATCATCAACGATCACCAAAACATATTTCTTCTTATTGATGCTTTGTACTCGCATTGGCGTGCATAAATCCATACGAAGTAGCTCCAAAGGCCTAGTTGAAGAATGTTCAAGTTTTGATTTGGGTGAAGCCTTCACCATTTTCCCTTTCTCACAGGTGGCACACTGTTAGGCACAAAAAGGCCTCAGTCAAACCTGTTCTACATCTGAGGGGGTGATTTATAATCGAACCTGTTGATGCATTTGAAGGTTGAATTTAAGGGCTGTTATGTCTTATTGAAACCTGAAAATGATTTGCAATATCAGTCTAAAGCTGTTCTATATGTTGCATGTGTTGCAACTAAGACAGTTTGTCCAAGCTGCTGTATCTGCTGAACAGGCTGGACATAAACTGTCTACGCTGCTCTACACTGTTGAGCAGCTTGGGCAATTTTAAAGTGTTCTGTTCTTTGTGAACAGAACCTGTTCTTTGTGAACAGGCTAAACACTTTATGGAATATGTTTCCAAGTCATCATGTATTGTTTTTGACTACAAGATCAGTTTACAAAGTCGAAGAGAAAGTGGAAAACAGAACTGCTCAGCCTGCCCAAGCTGTTCTGTAACATGAAGACAAAAGGTTATTTGAAAAAGGGTGACAGACCTTTTTCTTATATCAAAATAGGCCTTTACAAGGAAGAAACACGCAAAGTTGACATTCCTAAATTAGTTAAAGGCAATGCAACAGTAGACAAAGTAAAAAGACAAAAGTTCTGCACATGTGAAGACAAGTCTGCTTTTCAGAAAAGTGCAGAAAAGGTTATGTTGTCTTTTCAACAAGACTTCTCCTTTTTCATTCCGTCCAATGAAGATGTTTCTCTTAGATCCTCTAAGTGAGTATAAAAGGAAGCTTCTAAGGTCAGAAAGAAGTGTGAAAAAAGCTAAGTGCTGAAACCAAGAGTGAACGTGCAAGTGTGATTTTCATGCATGCAAGCCTTCTGTGTAAACCAGTATCTGTGTGTCTAAGCTGTTTTACACAAGCTGTTCCCTTAAGTCTTGTAAACACAGTGAGTGCTTCTTAGTGAGTGTATTCATTGTATACTAGTTTGAGTTTGTCTTAGACTAGTGAACATAATGTTGTATCTGTCATATCAGCTTGAACTATTCCGCATTCAAGCTTGTTTGTAATTAACAAATTGTTGATAATACATACAAACATTGAGAAAATAGTGTGTAGTTTGTAAATAGCTGTATTCACCCCCCCCTCTATAGCTTAAAGCTATATACTTTGGGAACCTCTCGGGACCTACAACTGGTATCAGAGCAGTTTAGAGTGTGTGTCATTCTAGATCTCTCATTCACCCAAGTTTCCATGGACAACAGTGCTGCAAATTCTTCTTACTATGACAATGGCTCTATGGGCAAACCTCCAAAATTTAATCATCAAAACTTCTCTGGTTGGAAGTGCAGAATGATGCTCTACTTAGAGAATCTGGATGTACAACTGCCAGATATAGTGATGGAGGGTCCCTATGTGCCAACCTCTGTCACTACCATAACTCCAGCGGTTGAAGAAGCTGCTCCTGAAATCAGGACCTTTGAGAAAGCTAAAGCTCAATGGTCTGATGAAGACAAGAGACTGTTGGCTCTGGATGCAAAGGCCAGAAACAATCTGGTCATTTCTCTTCCTGATGATGTGTTCAAACAAGTTGAGAAAATGAAGAAAGCAAAAGAAATGTGGGATACTTTGTGTACCGTCTATGATGGACCCACAATCACACTGGACAACAGGATCAACAATCTTGTTAGACAGTATGAACTTTTCTTTGCTAAACCAAAGGAGACTCTCACTGAAACCTACACCAGGTTTACTGCCTTAGTGAATGATCTCAAAGCTGTTGGGATCACTAAGGACAGTCTCACTCTGGTGAATAAATTTCTGGACATTCTACCTGAAGAGTGGAACTACTTTTCAACAATTCTAAGGAATTCAGGTACTATCAGAAGTATGGATCTAGTCAATCTGTATGGATCCTTACTGAATGATGAGCAGTCAAGGCAACAAAAGAGAAATGCCTTGGAGATGTCCAAAAGAGGTGCAGCCTTTGTGGCCAATGTGAGACAACCTGTAAATCAGGTGAGTGATGTGTTCAGTCAACCTGATCAACAGGATGATGACAAGGAGGAAGAGTCAGGTGAAGAAGATAATGCAGATCTTGCTGAACAAGATGATGAGCAAATGATAGCCATGCTTGTCAAAAGGTTCAACAAGAAAAGGTTTGGAAGAAACATGCTGCAAGGAGGTTCAGGTGCTGGCAAAAAGAAGGCATTTGATAAATCCAAAGCTGAATGCTTCAAATGTGGCAAAACTGGCCATATTGCTGCTGACTGTGTGTCAAAAGCTGTTGGTCAGTCATCCAAACCATACAAGACAAACAAGGATGATGGTTATAGGGTTAAGTACCTTATGGCCATGGCTAAGCTGAGGAAGTTGGAAAACTCAGTGGGTTCCAACCGCCAAAAGGGACTCATGGCAGAGACTTGTGATTGGGAGGAATCTGATTCATCATCTGATGAAGAAGATAATCAATGTCTGATGGCCCAACACTGATGTCCCATCAACAAGCAGCTTCAAACCAAGATATGGCTGAAGCTGAAGCTTTCAGCAGCTTAGAGAACTGGAATCCTACTATGATGTATAAGGTACAAAATTTTATGGCTTACAGTTCCGAAGAAAAAGTTAAAATGTTTGAATATATGCTTGTTGATCTCAAAGCTGGCTGTTGAGAAGCATGATGCTTTACTATCTGAAATCTCTAAGCTTAAAGCTGATCTTAAAACTAAATCCAGTAAACTGGACAGTTTCCATAAGTTGGAAACTGAGCTTGATGAATTAAAACACATCAACTCTATTTTACTGGAAGAAAAGAGAGAAACAGATATAAAGCATGCTAAGCTTCAAAAGATAGTTGACTCTTGGTGCCAATCTGCACAAAAAGTCAGCCATTGTATAAGTCAACAGATTCCTGCACAAATCCAAGCCTATCTTGGAGGGGATCTTGACACAGCAGCTTCCATTGTTGAGATCAATAATCTCAAAGAAGATTTATCCACTCTTGGTGAACTTCCAAATACATTCATTCAAAATGTGAATGGTAAACTGATCTCAACAAATAGGTTTGTCAGACCTCAGAATACTGACAGCTTGTGTGAACTTAGCTCAAAAGCTGATGTTGGAATTTGTTCTCCATCAAATCAGCCTGCTAAGTGCTATGCTGGTTCACACAAGCAAAAGAAAGGAAGACATGTCCAAACTGAAGCTGTGGACACTAAACCTGTTGACAAAACAGTTTCTGAGTCCAAAGCTAATGGTAAAAAACATGTTAATCCTTTTGATGCTAACCACTTCGAAAACAAGTTTTCAAAAGGTAAGCAGTCTGTTTTCAACAAGGGTAAGTCTCATGTTGAAAACAAAACTGCTGTGATTTCAAATAAGTTTTCAAATCATAGTAGTAAACTGGTTGTAAACAAGAACAAACTTTTTAAAACCAGACACAGTGAGTATGCTGACAGGCAGCATAAATCACAATCCAGTAGGGGCAAAGATAAAGCCATTGCTCAAACTTGAATAATTGGGAATAAGTTTCCCAAACCTGTGGAAGCTCAAAAGCCAATCAAGCTCCCTGTCTTTGATATCTGTCCTCCTAAAAAGAAGACAGAAGAGGCAGCCAAAGCTATGGCTATTGAACTATCCACTCAAATTGTTGATTCAACAAGAAGTAATAAAACTGCTAAACCTGCTGAAAGAATCAACAAAAATAACTCAGAATGTGTTTCTGAAAGATCTTCTTCCAAAAATCCTAAAAAGAGAAAATGTTACAAATGTGGGAAGAAGACACATCTGGCCAAGGACTGTCCTGAATCTGAGGACATGAGGCCTGTTGACTCTGCT
>JAANYP010002484.1:53591-87900 GCA_020465985.1 Centrapalus pauciflorus
GTTCCCTCACAGCTGTCACCAAGCAGTGGTGGAAATGTCACAGTCACTGAGGATGGTATTCAAGCTGATACCATTCAAATAGGGAATTTGTGTGGATTTCAAGTCATCAACAAATGTTTGATGAAGTAGAGGGAACTCATCTCTCGTGTGGATTCCCCTAAAAATGACTAATAATTCTCTTATCACTCTGCAGGAAACAAACCACCCCGGTTTGGTACTTGGACAGTGGCTGCTCAGGGCACATGACAGGTTGTAAGAATTGCTGAGTGAACTCAGGCCTGAAAAAGGCCCAAAAGTCCCTTTGGTGACAATGTACAGGGATCCACTGAGGGATATGGAACTCTTAAAAGCTGGTGCTGCAGTGTTCAAAAGGTAGCCTATGTGGTTGTGCTAAAAGATAATCTTGTAGCATAGCAAACTATGTGATGCTGGCTACAAGGTTAACTTTGATGAGAACCTGGGTTTACATATTGGATTCCCAAGGAAAAGTTGTGCTCAGTGTGCTCAACGAAAGAAAGGTGTATATGTTGTGGATATGCCTTCTGCTGACCCCACAACTGAAACCTGTTTTCTCACAGAACAAATGGCTTATCTAAACTGGCTATGGCACAGAAGACTGTCCATCTGAACTTCAAGACATCAACAAACTCTATAAGAGAGAGTTGGTGAAGGTGTTGCCTCTCTAGACTTTTGCTAAGGATAGATTATGCACAGCTTGTGAGAAAGGCAAGCAGAGAAAAACATCTTTTAACCAACATAACTTCTCTATTGATCTCCACTCTTCTTAACCACATGGACTTGTTTGGGACCTGTGTTAATGTCCCAGTCTGGAGGAAGAATATACACTCTATATGGTTGATGATTTCTCCAGGTACACATGGGTGATCTTTTTAAAGAGCCAAGGAGAGGCTGCTAGAGAAATTATTGGATTTTGTCAAAAGATGAAAATGCTGAACTCTGGCCCAAGTAAAGCGACAGCTTAGAAGTGATCATGGTACTGAGTTCAGCAACAGAAACTCTTGAAGACTCCTGTGAAGAGAAAGGAATCACTCAAAACTTTTCAGCTGTAAGAACTCCTCTCAAACCAAATGGAGTTGCTGAAAAGAGAGAAACCGAACTCTCATTGAAGCTCCCAGAACCAGCTGTGTCATGCGGTTTACCTTCATCATTTTGGGCTGAAGCTGTTAACATGCCTGCTTCACCCAAAAACAAATCCTTAGTGGTGGAAAAGATTCAACAGACTCCCTATGAGCTGCTCAAAGGGAGGAAGCACATGTCAGTTATTTCCATGTGTTTTGGATGTCCCTGTTTTCATCCTGAATCAACGGGACCAGCTGTCAAAGTTTGAATCCTAAAGCTGATGAAGGAGTGTGTTTGTTGGCTACTCTGCTCTCTCCCAAGCCTACAGAGTATACAACAACAAAAGAAGGTGAAGATGAATCTATCAATGTCACCTTTGAAGAGTCCAAGAAGCCTCCACCAAAGCGTGTTCCTGAATTAGTTTCAGGAGAACTCTAACTTTGATGATATGATGCATTCAATCAATGAGAGGACTCAAAAGCTTCCACTACCCCCAGAGTGGACCTGTTAATCATGATGGACCTGATGCTGTATCTCAATACACCCCACCCTTGTAGGCCTAGGTGAACTAGCAACACGTAAACTGACATTTAATACAACTGCCATGTCACGAAGGACAACCTTATCAAATGCATGAGTTCTTGCCCCCAGTTCCTTGGCCTGATACTGTTAGCCGCCCAGTTGGACAGGACCAATGTTCAGAACAAAGCGATGCAGAAACAGGACTCAAGAGCCATACAGAGCAAATTCGTAGCAAAATTGCAATTGGCCGCAATGTTGATTGAAAAAACGTCGCCGTCGATGTTCAACAGGGAACACCGCTATGTGAAGATAGTTGTTAACAACTCAGGCCGTGAAATCAGTCATTCGAAAAAAAATGAATCCTAAGTGGAGAATCACGGCGATCCGGTAGTTCCAACCACAGCACTGATCAAAGAACTTATGTGAAAGTAAGCCAAAAAAGGAGGCTAACAAAAACCAAGCGAGCTGGGCAACGCATTAGGGAAATTTGTATGCGCAATGTTATCAGATTTTTGTGTACAATAGACTTTGGAGCCAAAGAAGGGCATGATGATGAAGTTACGCATCTAAAAAAACGTTGATCCAATTGGAAATACTTCTACTGGGCCAAGAAAGAAGAGCTCAAGCATAAGTTTCGGACAAAGAAAAACAAATGCTAGCTAATAGTCCGGAAAACAGCTCCGTCCGCTGCTCACTTAAAGGGGCCTAATAAAAACTAAATAATATGGCACTAAAATTGGGTAATGCATTTCGACGGAATAAGATTAAGAGGCAGATGAGCGCCAAAAAGTGTCAGATCAGCATTACGATACAAAGACTAAAGCAGGCAAGAAGCAATGGTCTCTCAGGGTTACAGGGACAGGAAGCCGGAAATGAATTACATCAATGTCATGTGAAAACATTTGAGCCTTCACCATTTGATGGCGCCAAACGTGCTAGGAAAAGAAAAGCTTAGTTGCAATGTATGCTAGATATCGGACACGAGCAGGCATCAAGTAAGCTTCCACTACACCCAGTGTGGAACCTGCTAATCATAATGGACATGATGATGATTATGTCAATACACCCTGTGTGAATAAATGTACTGACTTTATTACAACTGCATGTCCAGAACCTATCAATGCTGATTTTCCCAGTTCCTCTGCTGATATGTTCAACAGTGGTCAGACATGTTCAACAAGTGAACAGGCTCAAGACAACAGTGTGTCTGAAAATCTTGAGAGTTGTTCAACAGGACCTGCTGAAGATGTTAACAACTCAGGTAAATCATCATTGAAAAATGATCCTAAGTGGATCAGGTGTCACCCCAATGATCAAATAATTGGTGACATCAACAAAGGGATACAAACTCGGTGGGACAGCTTAGGGAACTTTTGTATGTTCTCTAGTTTTGTTTCACTGATGGAGCCAAAGAAGGTGGATGAAGCACTAAAAGATGCCAATTGGATCACTGCCATGCAAGAAGAACTCAATCAGTTTGAGAGAAACAAAGTATGGAAGCTGGTACCTGCCCCTAAAGGAAAAACAATAATTGGCACAAAATGGGTTTTCAGGAACAAAATGGATGAGCAAGGTCATGTCATTAGAAATAAGGCAAGACTGGTTGCTCAGGGCTACAGACAGGAGGAAGGCATTGACTATGATGAGACATTTGCTCCTGTGGCCAGGCTAGAAGCAATTCGTTTGTATCTAGCCTACGCTGCTCATAAGAGCATAAAAGTATTTCAAATGGATGTGAAGAGTGCATTTTTGAATGGGAAGCTGCAAGAAGAAGTATATGTCAAGCAGCCTCCAGGTTTTGAAAATGAACAACACCCAGGTTTTGTCTATAAGTTAGACAAAGCTCTCTATGGTCTCAAACAAGCCCCTAGAGCCTGGTATGACACTCTTACTGAATTCCTTATGAGCAATGGGTACTCCAGAGGTAAAGTGGATACCACATTGTTCATAAAGAAGGTGAAGTCTGATATTATGCTTGTTCAAATTTATGTGGATGACATAATATTTGGTTCTACTAATGAGCAACTATGTAAGAATTTTTCATTACTCATGAAATCCAAGTATGAAATGAGTATGATGGGAGAACTAACTTTCTTCTTAGGATTACAGGTTAAACAAACCTCAACTGGAATTTTTATAAATCAAAGAAAGTACACTTTAGATCTTTTGAAAAAGTTTAAATTTGATCAAAGTTCTCCTATTAAAACCCCAATGGCAACCAATGTAAAATTGGATGCTGATGCCAGTGGCAAAGCTGTTTCAGTAACAGCTTACAGAGGCATGATTGGGAGCTTGCTATACTTGACTGCAAGTAGACCTGATATTATGTTTGCCACCTGTTTATGTGCTAGGTTCCAAGCTAATCCAAAAGAATCACATCTTGCAGCTGTTAAAAGAATCTTCAGATACCTGAAGGGTACTCCAGGCTTAGGTCTTTGGTATCCCAAAGACTCAAGCCTTGAACTAACAGGTTATTCAGATTCTGATTTTGCAGGCTGCAGGTTAGACAGGAAAAGCACAACAGGTGGATGTCAACTCCTTGGTGGCAAGTTGATCAGTTGGAGTAGCAAGAAGCAGAACTCAGTGTCCACTTCTACTGCTGAAGCTGAATACATTGCTGCTGGGAAGTTGCTGTGAGGCAGATTTCTGTGGAGCGCAATCAGCTTGAAGACTATGGGCTCTATTTGATATTAGGAAAACTCCTATTCTGTGTGATAACACAAGTGCCATAAGCCATCTCCAACAAATCCAGTATTTTCACCTCGAAAACAAAGCATATCTGAAGTCAGACATCACTCATCCAGGGATCACACCAAAAAGGTATGTGGGAGGTAAGTTTTATTTCCACAAATGAACAGCTTGCAGACATTTTCACCAAACCTCTGGATGAAACAAGGTTTAATTACCTTGTCAGCAAGCTGGGCATGTTAAACAAGAGTGACTAAGTGTCTCTCAACGGTCTAATAATTCGTATGTCTCACACTGCTCAAGTTTCTCTGAACAGCTTAGACAGAACAGGTTATACATGTTCTGTACTTAGTCATCTGTTTGAAAAACTTGAACAGCTTGAACATACAACAGGCTGAACAAAAACAGTTTAACCTGTTTATTCGTCCAGCCTGCTCTGATGATTCAGTCTTCAACCTGTTCACTTCTTCACACTGTAACCTGTTCATCTATTGAACTCAACCTGTTCTCACAAAGGAGAGCAGGCTGAAGGAACAGTTTGAAGGAAGAACAGCTTGAAGACTGAGAACCTTGTTGACCCTGATCATCACAGGTTTGACCATCAGCGTAGACCAACAGTTTAATTACCTTTCTTCATAATTAAGTTTCTTAAATTATGTTTTATTTAACTTAATTACTGCGGATAATGTATGTTACGTGTGTTAGTGATCAAAAAGGTCAAGTGGTCTGACAATGTTTCTGACATGGACAACCGTTCCGTTTTCCGTTAACAAACATTTCAAATCAAACCGCCCAAATCTTTTCTCTCTCATACACACGACCATTCAAAATCCTATAAATACCACCATACTGTTTCATCTTCGTCTTCCTCATCATTCCCAGAAATTCTCAAGAACCCTAAAATCGACTAAGTGTCTTTTGCTTCCTCAAACCTTCAAATTTCTCAAATGGCTCACAGACCCAATCCCTTTCTGCCAGTTTTCGTTGGTGAGGATGTTGTTAAACATCCTTCTGTCACCACGATGCTGACCCTGAAACCCACCAACTACATAGCAAACCTCACAATCCCCAAAAACTATGTGGGGAAGGGTTATGATCAAATGGTGGAATTTCTGCAAGTTCATCCGTTGAACTATGCACTGACTGCATCTCCTGGTGTCCTGTACCAGGAAATGGTATACGAGTTCTGGTACACCTGCTCCTACAATCCAAACACTAAGGTTATCAGAGGTACTATTCTCAATGGGACTCAAACCATTGAGATTACAGTCGATCTTTTGAGGGAAGTTCTTCATCTTCCAGTGGCTGAGAACTATGATCTCCCTCAGCCTGAAAATGAGCAAATGGGCAATCTGCTACGCTTCTGTGGTGTGGCAGAACCCAAGGTTGGAGCTACTCTGTACAGGAAGGAGTTATCACCTACATATAATTTCCTATTTGCCTCTGTGGCAATGTCATTCAGCAGCAAGGTTGGTTCCTTTGACCAACTTAGTAGAGATGAAGTGCCTATAGTCCTTCAGCTGGTGGATGGGACTACACTTGACATGGCCACATGGATCTTCTTGAACATGAGAAACCTGGTACAACAAGGGACAAGACCAGCAGCTGTCAGATATCCCAGGTTCCTGAGTCTCATCTTCTGCCATGTCTGTGGTGAGCATCTATATCACTCTCAACACCAATGAGGAGGCTGTTGGGTTTAGTGGAAGGACCCTCTGCTGTGAGGGTGGATCCAGTCACTGCTGCTCCCGGTGGAAAATCCAAAGCCAGGTCTAAGTTGGTAAAAAGGACCTTGGCAGCTGAAGCTGGGCCTGCTAAAAAGAAGGCCAAAACAGCTCAAGCTGAGTCTGCTCCCTTAGCCTCTGTGGCTGAGGAAGAGCAGATTCCTCACCCTGGCTCATTTGTTGAGCCTGAAGCCTTTGTGGCTGGTGCCTCTGTGGCACAAGAGACTATGGAACAGTCCAGCCCCACTGTTCCTGACCCAGTCTCCCATCCAGTCCAAACAGATCCCCTCTCCTCTCCACAATCACCCACTTCATCCATTCGTTATCAAAGAAAATCCTTAGCCAAAAAGAAACTAGCCCAGAAAACAGTCTCCTCTGTTCCCTCTCAACAGGGTTCAGTTGTAAAAGAAGCAACCCAAGCTGCCTCTCCTATTTTGGGAGAAGGTTCAGCTCATTTGGAGCCTGCTTCACTCCAGCCTGAGTCACCCTTGAGTCAGCCTAGACCCTCTGGTTCCTCCCAACAGGAACCAGTTGTACAAATGGAGATACCCACATCAACTATCCCAGCCTCCCAACAGGCTGAGGATATTGAAAGACAGGAGCCCTCTCCGCTCCACACTGAGTCCACACTGTCCCCCACTCATATCTCCTTACACCCTGAGTCTGCACGAGGTGCCCACGCTGCTGATATAGACCAATCAGCAGCTCAGCCTCAAACTTCTGTTCCCCATGATTCAGCTGTTCAACACCAAACAGCTGCTGAGGGACCAACAACACAAGCTGATGAACCTCAGGGATCATACCATCCCTCTGGTGAGGCTGATCCCTCAATGCAAATTCCATCAGCAGGTTTCACCACTGCTGATGTTGAAATGCATATCCCATCTCCCCATGATGAGGTGCCTTTAGACCAAGGCACTGCAGAGGGAACCACCACTGGTCTTCATGAGGGTGCTGCAACACAAGCAGCATCTGAGAGGCCCCAAACATCATCTCCTTCTCCTAATGATGCAGCTACAGCCGCTGCTGAAGGACCCCTTGATCCCTCTAACCTGGGCCACCTTACTTTTGCCCAGGCTATGGAACTATTGTCCAAAGTTTCTCTTCCTTCTCCCTCTCATCCTCAAACACCAGCCTCATCATCATCTTCTCCATCTACTCACTCCAAACAGTCCACCCATACACCACCATCTCCCAAAGACCTGCCTTTGAAGGATCAGCTTTCATTGCTGACCAACAAAGTTGGTTCTTTGGAACATACCATGCACTCCCTACCATCCATAATCTCAGACTCTGTGTCTGAGCAGCTCAAAGGATTCTTTGATACGTTTAAAGAATCCTTCCCAGTTACTCCACAAGCTGACCACTCTCCACAGCTGCTTGCACTCACTGCACAGCTGCAAAATGTAACCAACTCTCTTTCCTCTATCCTCTCCTCACAACAGGACTCTGTGTCCTCTATGACAGCTATTTCTCAACAGCTGTCCTCTCTCCTCACTTCCTGTAATACTACCATTCCTTCCACATTGGCCAGCCTGAACACTCTTATAGGTTCTCTATCAAATTCTGTGTCATCAAACCTTGCTGATGTGCAAGATTCTCTTGAACTTCATCTTGCACAGCTCCAAAGTTTGTTGTTCACAGCTTCTGATAGAGACAACATTGTTAAGCTGACCACTTTTGCTGATTCCCATTCTTCTTCTCTTCAAAACTGTCTTTCCCAGCTTGGTGAGGTGAAGGACAACTTGGCTTACTTAGTGAACAGCCTTGTTGGTCCTAAACCTCCCAAACCTGCTGGCAAGCCTGCTGACTTTGTGTCTTCAGGCAGACCAGGGGTTGAAGTCGCTGCATCATCTCCTTCAAAGGGGGAGAAATCATCTGCCTCGAAGACTAAGTCTAAGGGGGAGAAGATTCCTTCTCCTAAGGAGATACCAGTGTCTGCAACCCAAACTGATCAACCAGCAGAAACAGGTGCAGCTGAAGGTGCTTCCCAAGCTGCTATGCCTACTCAGGCTGGCTCTCCAAACCCTGCTCAGTCTAAGGGGGAGGAAGTCATTCCTGAGGACAGGCCTAGCAGCAAAAGGAGGCACCTTATTCTTTCAGAGGAAAAAGAAGAAGAAGAAGAAGAAGAAAGTATTCCTGAAGCTGCTGTCCCTAAAGCAGCAGCTAAAGGAAAAGAAAAGGCAGCGGTGGATCCTATTGAGCAGAAACAGGCAGAAACTCAGTTTCACAAAGCCAGAGCCAAAGAGATGGGCCTCCCTATGCACAAATACTTTGAGTTTAGGGAAGAACAACTTAAGGCTCTGGAAGAGTTAAGAAAAGAAGAACAATCTGCCAAAGCTGCTAAGTCTCTTGCCCTCCAAGAAGCAAAGAAAATAAAAATGTCTACCTTGGAGGTGCAAAAGAAAATAATGGAAGCTGCCAAGCAATCAGCAGGAGAAAAAGGGAAGGAAGTGGAAAAAGGTACTCAGGTCTCAGTGACCAAATCAACAGTACCTTCTGCCAGAGCCAAATTCCATTTTGACAACTTGGCCAAAAAGAAATTTCATGATGTTGCTACTAGAAGGCTGGCCAAGGAAGGAATTGTCAAAGCTGTTCCCATATCAAGAAAAGGCACTCAGTGGAAACTTCAGATCACAAGGATGGGTGCAACAGGCCCTGAATTGGAATCATATGATCTCGCTGATGTGGCTCAAATGGGTTACAGGGAATGGGTGGAACTGGCAGTTGCCCTGAGCCAGTCTAAGTCAGAAACGGCTAAGACTATCAGGGCATACATAAAGAAGCTGATGGAGAGAGTGAGTGAGTTGGGCCTGATCCCTAAAGAAGTCAAAGAGGGTGTCTCTGTGACATCCCCTAAAATCAAGGCCAGAAGGAAAAAGAGAGATTCATAGCTGGAAGAACTCCTTATGATGATTGATCAAGGAGATTATGCTGTGGAAATTAAAGGAGTTGACCACAGCCTGCCTGAAGGAGTTGAATTTGAAGATGGCAAAGTGATTGAAGAGCCTGAGTTAGGGGCATTTTTTGTGGATCCCTTATCTCAGAAGAAATGTTTTCAAAGAGCTTCTGACCTACACAAAGTTGGTCTTAAGCAGCTTGCAGCCTTCAGAATTGCCACCTCCTTCAGTCAGTCCAGCCAATGGAGAGCAGCTGTCTGGGAAGAGCTGAAAGGATTTTATGACAGAGGTGAGCTCCAAAGTTCTAACTTTATGTTTCTTACAGCTGAACTTGAAGAACATGAAGAAACAAGGGAAGAACTTTTAAAAAGATTCAAAGAAGGGATGCCACCCCCTGTCGAATGAAGTCCACCTGCCATCTGGGTAGGTGAAGAATGGAAGCTGTCCATTAGTTGGACAGGCTTGCCATTATCTGCTCCCGTCTCAAACAGTCCAAATCTTGTACATAAGTTGTACACTCTGTACATTAGTTGTACACAATTACATTAGTTGTAATTTTTTATTTTTTACATTAGTTGTAAAATACATTAGCACATTAGTTGTACTTTTGTAAGAACATATGTTGTTCAAGTATAGTCAAGAATCAGTGTATATATAAACTGATCTTTTACTTTACTGTAATGTTGTAATTTTATTTCAGCAAATGTACTGTAAAAATATATAGTGATTTTTGACAAAACCAGCTTGGACTGGTTATTGCAAATAGGGGGAGATTGTTAGGCACAAAAAGGCCTCAGTCAAACCTGCTCTACATCTGAGGGGGAGATTTTATATTCAAACCTGTTGATGCATTTGAAGGTTGTATTTAAGGCCTGTTATATGCCTTATTGAAACCTGAAAATGATTTGCAATATCAGTCTAAAGCTGTTCTATACGTTGCATGTGTTGCAACCAAGACAGTTTGTCCAAGCTGATCAGTCTGCTGATCAGGCTGGACATAAACTGTCTACGCTGCTCTACACTGTTGAGCAGCTTGGGCATTTTTAAAGTGTTCTGTTCTTTGTGAACAGAACCTGTTCTTTGTGAACAGGCTAAACACTTTATGGAATTTGTTTCCAAGTCATCATGTATTGTTTTTAACTACCAGATCAGTTTACACAGTTGAAGACAAAGTGGAAAGCAGAACCGCTCAGCCTGCCCAAGCTGTTCTGTTACATGAAGACAAACGGATATTTGAAAAAGGGTGACAGACCTTTTTCTTATATCAAAATAGGCCTTTACAAGGAAGAAAGACGCAAAGTTGACATTCCTAAAATGGTTAAAGGCAATGCAACAGTAGAAAGTAAAAAGACAAAAGTTCTGCACAAGAGAAGGCAAGTCTGCTTTTCAGAAAAGTGCAGAAAAGTTATATTGTCTTTTCAAACAAGACTTCTCCTTTTTCATTCTGCCCAATGAAGATGTTTCTCTTAGATCCTCTAAGTGAGTATAAAAGGAAGCTTCTAAGGTCAGAAAGAATGTGAAGAAAGCTAAGTGCTTAAACCAAGAGTGAACGTGCAAGTGTGATATTCATGCATGCAAATCTTCTGTAAACAAGCTTCTGTGTGTCTAAGCTGTTTACCAAAGCTGTTCCTTAAAGTCTTGTAAAATACAGTGAGTGCATCTTAGTGAGTGTGTTCATTGTAATCTAGTTTGAGTGTGTCTTAGACTAGAAACCATACTGTTGTATTCTGTCATCTCAGCTTGAACAATTCCGCAGTCAAGCTTGTTTGTAATTAACATTTGTTGATAATACATACAAACATTGAGAAAAAGAGTGTGTAGAGTTTAAATACTGTATTCACCCCCCCTCTACAGTTTATTACTATATACTTTGGGAACCTTTCGGGACCTACAGTGTATATTATTAACAAGTGTTAATTACAAACAAGTCGGAACTGCGGAATGGTTCAAGCTGAGATGACAGAAACAACAGATGTTTAACTAATCTAAGACACACTCAGACTAGATACAATGAATACACTCACTAAGATGAACTCCCTGTTTACAAGACATACAGATGGACAACTTGAATAAAAACAGCTTGGACACACGTTACTGTTTTATAAAAGCAGACTTACATGGATGAAAACACCCTTATTTACACGTTCTGAATATCACACTCTTGGTTATCTCACATTCCTTAGAAGCTTCGTTTTATATTCTCACTGAGAATCTCAGTGAAGCTTCCTCATTGGACATAGAGATAGTGGGATGTCTTTCCAAAAAGACAAACCAACTTTTCTACACGTTCTGACAAAGCAGAATTGTCTTTACATTGCAGAATCCTTGTCTTTTTTTTGTGTCTGTTGTAGAAGGCTTTACTAAAAGAGGAATGTCAACTTTAAACCTTTCATCTTTGGTTATGGCCATTTTGATATAAGAAATGGTTTGTCACCCATTTCAAATAATCCACTTTGTCTTCATGTAACAGAATAGCGTAGGCAGACTTTGCAGCTTCTGTTATTCCACTTTGTCTTCGACTTTGTAAACTGATCTTGTAGTCCAAAACAATACATGAGGACTTGGAAACATATTCCATAAAGTGTTTAGCCTGTTCACAAAGAACATGTTCTATTCACAAAGAACAGAACACTTAGAATTTGTCCAAGCTGCTCAACAGGTTAGAGCAGCGTAGACAGTTTATGTCCAGCCTGTTCAACATAATATAACAGCTTGGGCAATCTGCCTTAGTTGCAACAAACGCAACATGATAAACAACTTTGACTAATATTGCAAATCACTTATCATGTTTCAATAAGTCGTTAACAGGCCTTAAATTATACCTTCAAGAGCATCAAACATGTTTGATTAATAATCTTCCCCTAAGATATAGAATAGGTTTGACTGAGGCCTTTTTGTGCCTAATATATATATATATATATATATATATATATATATATATATATATATATATATATATATATATATATATATATATATATATATATATATATATATATATATATATATATATTGTGAGTATTTCCTTATCATAAACAAGTACAATAAAGTTGAGAGTGTATGTGTATTGTGAGATTAAAAATCAGTAGCATATAGATATATAATTGGTTTGCATCTGTGTGCTGATTAAATCAAAATAGAAAGAACGAAACAGTTGCAGCACCTCGATATTAAGCTAGAAAGTGAAAAAATGAGCTAAGTGTGTGCGATTGTTGCTGGAAATGACAGCAGCAACAACAGCCATAACAACATAAAAACTAAGTGTTATGTGTAGTGAATATGTGTGTATCTCAACTGCAAAACAGAACCCAAAAACAACACCGATATTATGTGTATATGTATGTATACATGTGGCATTTGTGTGTGTGAGTGTAACAGCAAAGCAGAAAGATCAGTGGCAGCAACAATAATAATTTGACAATAATTGACAAAAGTAGCTAATTAAAGTGAGTACAGACTGGTTTAATTCCAGTAGCAGCAGCCCCATAAAGTCTGTTATTGTTTAGCCTCCTAAAAAGATCAAAACTTGAATTTCAAGAAATTACACACAACAAGAATCCCAAAAGAAAATAATTAAATAAATTTAGATATACATACATGTACTGGAGGGCTTCCAGTTGACCTAAAGAAGATGGGATATACTGGTAAAATGATTTTCAGAAAGATCAAGTGTTTGAAGCATCTTCATTTTATCAATTTCTGCTGGAATTGCACTGTAATGTTATTATTCCGCAACAAAGTGCACCAAAGAATTACTCAATTTTAAACCCTAAAACCCAAAAATAAATAAGCCTTAACAACCGTAACAAAGCCTGAATGGCCATCAAATTTTTTTAATCAGCAGGGTTTATTAAAAAAATACAAAATTTTAGTATATAATCATACATTATAATATACTTGCACAATCTGAAGATTGGTTAGGTTGCCAATGCTGGGAGAAAGTGTGCCAGATAAACTTTTGTTGGGTGACACGTGTCCCTTTGAAAATGATTATATTATAAAATTCAAAATGTAAAAAACAAGAATGTTTTGAGATATTTTATATTTACACACTCAAAAAAACATTGAGAGTGTGAAGTTTATGAAAGAAGATCTACAAGCCAATGACTAGACTCTCGGCAGAGAAAGTAACTATGGTCCAACTACATGGATCAACTGCATCAGCATCCCAATTTTCAAGAACACCATGAGTGTCCATTAATGAAGCTTTAATACCCATTAAATCTTGAACGGTAAATCACAACACCCACATGAAAAAGATCCAATTTTAACAAGATTTCATAAAAATAAAGTAGATTTACCTTCAAAGTTGATACCTTTTGGTGAAAGTAAGCCATTTGAAGAACCCAAGAACCATAAAATCATAAAGAAGAATGAAGCAATTTTTGCTTGTGGTACTCTCATCTCTCAATCTAAGCAGGAATGATTCAACAAAAAAAACCTTCTTTGATTGTGACTAGATTTGATAGCAGTTGTGTGGCTCTATGGGTTTAGTTTTTGAAACTTGATGATGAACATTTCCAACAATCATCTGAAGACCCCAACAAAAGCAATGTGAGGCCTCTTGTGTTGTTTTTTCTAGCATATAGCAAGAATTAGCACGCCTGTCATGCCTCATGGATATCATCAAAACTGACCTAGTCAATAAGAAAGTCAATTATTAAAAAATGATAAATCCACCATACATATATATAAAAAAAATGTAAAAGTTTATAAACCTGGGTATCAATTTGAACATGAAGATTCAGAGATCAAAGGTAAATTCAGCCATTCAATACGAGAATTTCAGGATTATCCCGCAATCGCTCTTCGATACAAGTCTTAACATCGAGCTCCAACTCCTTCCCATTGTCCTTCTTCATGGCCGATGGACGACCCCACACCTTCCTATATCCTCTCTGCGACACCAATACCTTACCTCCAAACCTTCTCGAATGCATCTAGTCTCCAATTCCACCATGAACGGAACCAAATAAACCACCGTACAATGGAGTATAAGAAGTTGAAGTAGAATACTGAAAATTAGAGCGAGAATGAGAGACTGGAGATGGAAGTTTGGATGAGGGTGAGCAGAGGGTGTGGAAGATGAGACCGGCGGCAGCCATGATGGTCTATGCGGTGGAGACCAGCAGTGCTGGTGGTTCAGGTGGTGGAGAGAAGATGGGAAATGTGTAGAAAGAAAGAAGAAATCAACGGTGACAGGACGCGTGGGGGAGAGGGAGAGTCAGCTTGTCTTTCTAAGAAGTACCAGGTTCCATAAATTATCCGTTTTTAATTGTTTGCAACACATACTTGTAGTTCATGCTTTGATTGCTTGTAATTATTAAAATTCAAGAACTTGCTTTGTTAAGTTGTACCTTATGCATGATGAGTTGTGTTTAGCTACATGATTTATTATTAGTAGTAGATATATACACAGGATCACTTGCATTACCTAAATGTGGTGCAGAATTGCAGAACCAACATTAAAATTAAATAACATAAGAATTATTAATTTTTAAAAATTAAAATTATATCATAAAAACAAGAATGTTATTCTAGTTATAACGTAACTAATGATTTTTTTTATCAAAATTTTGTTGAATATTCAATATTGAAATTTCACCATTGAATATTCGACATTTAATATTCAACATTGAATCGTCTGAATTTCTATATATTCAACATCAAACAAACGTTATAAATTTGAATATTCCAAATTGAATATATAGTTCTACAGAACTGTACCAAACTTAGGTTCTGATCCAAACCATATATATATATATATATATATATATATATATATATATATATATATATATATATATATATATATATATATATATATATATAAGAGTTCTTTTAAGAATTTAAATATTCATGAAAACTTGAAAATCTAAGGGTATTTTGAGAAAAATAAAAATTTATCTATCCTACCTTTAAACCCTAAAAACAACCAGCCATCCCTCCCTCCCTCCCCCTTCCCCTCTCATTTTATTCAATCTCAAATATTTTCAGCCTCATTCTCTCCCTCCTCCTTTCCTCTTAGGATTTGGAACCACCACCGTCGTTGCCACCACTGCCATCACCAACTATCGTCATCACACTCTCTATCTTTCCTCTTTTATATCTCTCATGATTTGGAAGTCCAACGGTCAAGAAATGACGATTCGGAAGTCCAATGGTCAAGAGATGAAAATCCTTTATAAGATTTTAGATCTAAAATGAATGTAATAGTTAGATACATGTTTTTTGTTAAAATGTTTTTTGTATATGATTCATAAGATTTGAATGTTTTTTTATGTTTAAAACTGTGTATCTGATGTATTTTGTATAAGTTGCATAGTAAGTGTTTGATAAAATGTTTAAATGAAATCTTTTTTTTTCAGTTCGTCTGCGATTCTATATAGATTACGCGATATTCTACATAAACTATGTGATACTCTACGTAGAATACATGATATTCTACACAGATTACTTTTATCTGTTCGTCGAGTTTTCTGGTTCCTAATGATCTTGTCTTTGATGATTCTACATCTTTATGTATTCAATTTAGATTTGGTTTGTATTTTTATATAGAATATATTATACTTTATATAGAATAAATACTATTTCATACAGAATTGATTGTAACTAGTTTATATCTATGTATAATATTGTTATTGTTGTACTACTTTATTTGTTATTGTTGTATATATATAGAATACATAATCTATGTAGAATATTTGGATCTAAGATGTTATACTTAGATTTGTGTTTTTTGTTAAAATTATTTTTGTATATGATTCACAAGATTTGAATGTTTTTTTTTTCTTGAAACTGTATTTTTGGTGTATTTTGTATAAGTTGCATACCAAGTGTTTGATAAAGTGTCCAAATGATATCTTCCTTTTTTTGTTTCAGTTCTATAGCAATATTCTATATAGATTACACGACAATTTACATAGAATACACGATACTCTACATAAAATACTTGATACTCTACATAGATTACGTTCATCTGTTCGTCGGAAGTTCTGGTTACTACTGATTCTGTATATGATGGTTCTACGTCTTTATGTATTCTATGTAGATGTGGTTTGTACTTTTATGTAGAATTTATGATAATTTTTATAGGATAAATAATATTCTATACAGAATTGATTGTAATTAGTTTGTGTCTATGTAGAATATTGTTATTGTTGTGCCAGTTAATTTGTCATTGTTGTATCTATATAAATACATAACATTCTATGTAGAATCTTGTTATTGTTCTACTAGTTAATTTATTTTATTATAAATTAAGTGAAATATATAGGAAACATAACATTGTACTTATGAATAGTGATGTTAATCTACATCAAATATACAGGATTATACAACACTCTATATATATTACATAATATTCTTTGTAGAATATGTTAAATTTTTAGCAGTTTAATAATTTTCTATAGAGAAAAATATTTTTTACAAATAGAAATTTATTTTTTAACATAACATATATTCTATATAAAAATACAAACCAAATCTACATAGAATACATGCCTAGACTGGATGTTTGCGTTGCAAGCACTAACAGACCTTGACTGTAGGCAAGTATGTTGATCATTTAAGGTTTTTACAATCCACGTTTCTGAGTTTTTTTTCCTTGATAAGCAGGACCCAAGTACATATCCACTCATTCGGGTTAGCCCTTTTTCCCCTACCCCCCCCCCCCCACATGTTTCAAAATGGGTCCTTAATCTTTTCTTGACCCAACACTTTTTTTTGTTGTTATTCACACCTGCCCGAGTCCCTTTCCCACTACCCAATGCCTCCCCATCTTCAACATTATCCAGATTCCTTCGGAAATTTGGTGATTTACCTTGACATGTCACCCTAACCCTTTCCTTGTCATTTTTTATAATTCTTAACTCTCTACTACTCTCAACAGCAAGTTCATTAACTTGTTCTCTGACTTCAAGCTTGTTTGCAAAAAGTTTTACCAATGTAGAAACAATTTTTCAAACACTTTTTTGAAGCCTATTCTTTGTATTTTTATTACCCATTATTTTTACATACTTCCTCTTACTGTCAACACCATCTTCCCCACTGCCACTCTCAAACTCTTCATTGTATCCTACATCAAAATCTTGATTATCATAATCTCGTAAATTCATTTCATTCTCATTGTCTACATCCATATAAGTATGTAACTGGAAATTAGACATATCAACTTCATTATCAACATCCATGTTATCCTCATCAACTAAGAAATCACTATCATCACTTTCTTCACTTGAATCACTTTCATGTCTTTTTTCTACCCCATTATTTTCATTTTTTGATTCTGCAAACCTCATATTACTAATTTCTTCTTCTATCCTACTTTGAGAATCCATGAAAGGGTCAAAGTCAAAGAAAACATCATAGTCTAAAGGAATACTCTGTTGAGTTAGAAACTCTTGTTCAACATTGGGTTGAATCTGGTTCAACATTATATTCTACAGACTGTGGTTCAATCTCTGGTTCAAACTATGTTTCAACCACTAGTTCAATATGTGGTTCAAGCTCTGCTTCAATCTGTGTTTCAACCTCTGGTTCAATCTGTGTTTCAACGTCGGGTTGAATCTGTGGTTGATCATTCAAGTTAACATTTTGTTTAATCTGTGGTTCATCAGTCCATTCTAACATAACCTCTTACTAGAAAACAATTACTCAATTTCCTTTATTACTACCTTTGAAGGTGAAGTGAAGTAAGTGTGCAACTTTGTAGTGTAAAACTCAGTTCATACTCTAACAATCTTTTGTACACCTACATACTTGCCCAAGTTCAAAACATCTTGATCATTTCCAAGAGCATGTAACCCAATGTCCAAATCACCACCAGGTATTTGAAAATGGTAAACCTTCGCATTTCGTTATCATAGCCTAAATCCTCTAAAACATCATCTAACTCCAACACAGAAAACTTATCAATATCAATTAGGGCAATGTACTTAACCTTACCATTTAAGTAATTTCTATTAGGAAATTTAGAGAAAACTCTGCCATGGTGCATCTCTATGGTGAAGTAATTTGCTTCACCAGTTGCAAAAAAATGAGAAACAACTTCACATTACAGAGACATTTGAATATTTAAAGACTACTTTAATCTGGTAGACAAGAAACATACCATATTTTTCATATAAGTCAAACTTTTCACCAGCAACACGAATTTGGTAGACTCTTTTTATGCTTCTCCTCGTCATCTTCTTAATTCTCTCATCGGAACCAATAGCTTTCATCGGAACCTCGTTTACCGATGTGTGAAAATGGCCGTGTGCGAAGGGAGGTTAATAAAAGAGAGGGAGAATGACAACTCTGTTAGGAACACACACACACACACACACACACACACATATATATATATATATATATATATATATATATATATATATATATATATATATATATATATATATATATATATATATATATATATATATATAGAGAGAGAGAGAGAGAGAGATAGAGAGATGAAAATAATTTTAATTGAAAAAGTTCAGGAGGCTTATTGAATTCTCTCATTCTTGTAAATATATAAATAAAGAGTAGTTGTACTTTTGTAAGTATGTATCAGATAGATCTCATTGTGTTCTGTGCAAGAAAAGTCAAAACGAGAGAGAGAAATTGCATTGTATTGTAATCTTTTCCAGATCGTAATCAAATCATTCGGTCATGTTGATTTGAATTGTGTTCTTATTATATTGTTCATATTTGATTGTGGATTTTGAATTATCAATTGGTATCAGAGCCAAATATGGAAAATATTTTGAGTGATTTTTGAATCTGAGATTGCTCTCGAACACTGTTCATCATCGCATTTTTGAAAAATCTGAAAATCACCATGGGATTTTGATTCTGTGGATGAACTGATCTGAAATTTGGACCTAGTCTGTAGTTTTCAAGGACGAATCAATTGAGATAAGTCTCAAATCTTAATTCCAAACACACAGATTTTAATTTGGAATTTTCTGATTTTTTGGAAAAAGTTATGTACTTACTGTTTTTGTGCAAAATTGGGTGTTTAATCTGAAATTAGTCAAAAACACTTCATAAAAAGTGTTTCTGTGTGAAAAACGCACATTCGCTGTCAATTTGAGTTAAATTCGTCAATTTTTGTTGAAAATATTGGAATATGAACTTGGTTTTATTCAAAACTATTGAAACTCGGATATCTCTATCAGTACAGTATTACCCGAGTTTCACAAAGCTTTGCCCTTGTTTTACAAAGCTTTGACCGAGTTT
Organism: Centrapalus pauciflorus; assembly: GCA_020465985.1. NCBI lineage: Eukaryota > Viridiplantae > Streptophyta > Magnoliopsida > Asterales > Asteraceae > Centrapalus > Centrapalus pauciflorus. Next base: position 72,733 of record JAANYP010002484.1, read on the forward strand.
CATCATGCTTTGACTGAGTTTTGTCAAGTGTTGATCGAGTTTGATCAAGTTTTCTTCGAGTTTGATAAGTATTCATCCTAGTTTGATTCCTGTTTTAAGCAAGTTTTATACTTAATCATCTGAGTTTGGTTCTTATTCGACCAAGTTTCATCCTCATTCGATCGAGTTTCATTCTTATTTGACCGAGTTTCATCCTTAATCAACCGAGTTTCATCCTTAGACACTCAAGTTTCTTCATTGGTCATTTGAGTTCTACATAGAGTTCTTCGAGATTTACTATTCTTTCTGCGAGATTCATCATTCACAATTTGAGATCTATCCACTTTCTTTCGAGATTCACTTAATCACTCATTATTCCATAAAAGATCTTGGAATTTTAAAATCTGCAATTCAGATGTATAACTTTTGACTGAATGACCTTTATTGTTTCAATTGGCCATAACTGTTGACTGGAACATCATTACATGGCCTACCTTACGTCAAATTGAAGCTTGAACCGAGATCTACGATTTCTAATTGGCAAAGTCGGTTCGGGCAATTTTCAAGGCCTAATTTGACCAAAGAAAGGAACATAAACTTAATTACTTAAAACTAAGGCAACAAACTAACTTTAAACCTAAACTACCGTTACACTCCCTGGCAACGGCGCCAAAATTATTATGGGCCATCGTTGTGGCCCGCCGATTTAGTCCTTAAATCCACTATTTAGCTAGAGAAGTAAGGGTCGAATCCACAGGGAGTGTGGTAGTAATTAGGATTAGGTTATTAGTCTTATAAGTTTATTGAAAGCATTTAAATTGTGAATGGATTTGAATGATTTGTTTAGAGTAATGGTTTGCTATTGCTTTGTAACTAAAATCAAGAACGAAGTAACTAACGAAGAAGATAAACAATCAAGAGACGAATAACCATTCCCGGAATCACCACGGCATAAGTATTACTCACTATAATTCCATGCAACGATCACATAGACATAATCAATTGCGCGACCAAATTAATCAAACGTGTTTTAATTAATAACTCTCGGCATAGCGTAAGCAACATTAATACTCGTCTTAATCCCTAAACTAATGGACTCGGCAAGAATAATAACACCACGATAAACTATCTTGCTTTTACCAATCGCACCACATAATCATAATCATAGCCAAATGTTTATCATTTGCTTACACATAATAGATCTCGCTTAATACTAATACATGAAAACATAAGAAATTAAAGAAGAGTAAACTTAGCCGTAGATCCTCCGCAAATGGCTAATGGGATTAGCCGCTCATCGTATGCTCGTCACAATCATAGATCTGAGCCATTAGGTAGTTTGCGAATCACTGTCTTCGTTCTCATATCGTGGATCCACTCTGGCAGGGCTTCGGCACACTTTCACACACATCGAGACATTTCTCCGAAGATGCCCCTTGACTTGTATTTATAGGGAGGTCGAGATTAAGGTTCCACAGGCTGTAAAACGTGTTTTTGCGCCGCACTAGCGCAGGCCTGCACCCCCCTGCGCCCGGATGCGGCTAGGGTTTAGCTGGCGTGTGATGGAATGTATCTGGACAGTTGGGACGCTATGTGGAGCGCAGGGTGGCGCAGGACTGCGCCCCATCAGCCCGATTTTCTCTGAATTCTTTCGGATTGCTTCTTTTTAACATCTTGGCCCTGAAATACAAACTTGGAGTAATAATATGGATTTTACAAAGTATCGGTGCTAAAAATGATCATAATATGACTCAGAAACCATATAAATTATAGACTTATCAAATCTCCCCAACTTAACTGTTGGTCGTCCCCGAACAAGCTTTTGGAATCAGAACTAACTAAGCAACGAGCATGTATTGGCAGTGAGTCTAGGAATTTTATGTTAAGTTAGCCTTCGCACTAATGCATTAAAATTCTTAACATGTAAATTGAAGACATTTTCAGTTAAAATATACTTCTCTTAGAATTTATATAATGTATCTCACTTTTGAAAATACCCTTTTAGCTCAAGGTTACGATACCTAAAACATGAGGGTCTTCCGACCATCTTTTTCCTCTTTGCATGTTTACGACAAAATTTTTTTTAACACCATGCTTCTATCTATTTTATTTTCACTAGATTAGCTAGATACTCCATGTAACGAGATTTCGGTCAACCGCTCCCAAACAAAATGCTTTTAGGGGATTAGGCATGAATGGTACCCCAACGGACTTAGTTTCTCGAACCATCTAGCCTACAATTAACTTACTTTTGAGGCTAAAACATGATTAAGTTCTCCCCCTTATTGCATGGGTTTCCAAAATCTTTTGACGCATTACTTATATTTAAGCCCAAATATATTTTAACGTACTTGAATTCATTTTACATGGCAAAAGTTTTAATATTACTACGACTCTTTTCTTAATTATAAAATATCCTGTCACCACTAGCCAATTCACTTGCACATGTATTTTCTAAATGTCATCATGTTCCACGGCCTGATCGGATAACAAGACTCAAATGGGGAAGAAATGACAGACTATATAAAAATTATAAACGTTAAATAGGACTCGGCTAAAACTAAAAATAAATGAAAATTACGATAAAGAAATTAAATGCATAACAAACTAAAATAAAATAAAATAAAAGACAGAAAAGTATAGAATAAGGAAGGATAGTACCCGATCATTCAAATGGAGGAGGCGGCGGAGGAGGACCGAAAACGCTGTTGAAGAAGTCGGTATACTGGTTCTGGCCATGAGTGAAATGTGCAGTCGGCGGAACCAAGTGAGGAGACATCGGGTCTGGGAGGTCCTGCCTGCCATGCGCCGGATAGCGCTGATATGTATCTACGACAGGTTTATAGGCCTGGTAGTCGGGCATCGTGTAATCTTTATAAGACTGATATGTCATACCTGCTGCGGAGTCCTCGTGATGTCGGACTCCCTCCCAATATTCCCAGTCATGGTGCTGGTAGTAGACATTTTGGTATGTCAGGGCTCTCTGCCCATCCTGTAACTGATCTACCCGACCCACTATGTGATCGACCCTTTCATAAATATGGGTCATACGCACATTCATCTCATCTAATCTCTAGATCACATCCTCTTAGAACTCACCCTGACCCACTGCTATATCCTCTATCCGCCTCATCATGAGGTCAAAATCAAAACTGTCATTACCTCGACTGCGTGAGGTAGACGCACCTAGGTTCGGCTCAGCATGCCGAACTCCGACCTCATTATCGGCCTTCTCTTCTCTCTCTCTCTCTCTCTCCTCTCATCCTCAGTGTAGTCCTCGGTATACGACTCATTTATCTCTTAGTCGAATATCTCGAACCCTTCATCAACTTCCCTAAAAATCAAGGTAGGGAACATGGCGGCCGTAATGAACGTCGCCGAAATGGGGGATAGTAGGGAATCGGGCGAAAGTGAGCCCGTCCTCTCAAGGAACTTGAAGATCAACAAAGCATGGGGGATGATCGTCCTCTCTCTCGTGTCGTACATAGCCCATAGATCATTCCTACTTGTCCACGCAAAGGAAAGTCCGGGCCTACCCTTAAGAAGGGCGTGAAGGACTGTGATATCCCTATGCATGACTTTGGTCAGGTCACTATTGCGAGGTAAGATGTTTTTCACAAGAATCTTGTGAAGCACCTTACACCTCGGAGATAAAGCCTTTCGGCTGTAGGAAGTGGAGGACTCGGACTCCAAAATGGATGGGATAAAAACTCTATTAACCTGCTTTGTCCACTCCCCTGACCAAGTCATATCAGTGAATGCCAACTGGGCCTCATTCCTATGGTCGTACCCCTGCTGGTTAGACCCTTCGTAGCCTACCCCAGTATCTAAATTAAATAATTGGCGAAGGATTTGTGCATCCATCGCCACGTCCCTACCATGGACGGTACCTATCAACCTAAAGTCGTTCGGCGAACGACCTGTCTCCCTCTGTAGGGTAGACATCCACTCGACTACATCGGCCTGATAAATATCGTAGCCGCCCAACTCAAGCACACCTTCCCACCCTAAATAGTCAAAAAGGTATGGGATCCCGTAGTCCTCAAAATCACTCCTTTTAACTGTCTTTTCAGTTAACACTTTATCTGAATATTTCTTATACAAAAACAAGTGTGTTCTAATGTGTTCGGGGTGTTAGGATAATAGGAGGTTTGGAGACCAATCTATCGGGATATTAACATTTTGAGTTCGTTTCCTCGTTCTCCTCAACATCTACAATTGTTCCAATCAACCACAATATGTATGAGATAAATTAAGTAATGTAACCTATAATTGCAATTTGCACACGACATACACACACACACACACACACACTTTTACGCTCACATTTTGCATCCTATATATATAGTCTATAATTTGCCATTATTTTAAGCACTAAACATTTATCATATTTTTAATAAAAACCAATTAGCAGATAAAATTAATTTTTAAGCTAGTCACCCAAGTTTTATGATTTTAACAATATATGCACATTTGGGCAACCAACTTTATAACTTCAAATTAATCTCTAGAAATTAACCATGGCATATTAATAAACTTAACACATAAACACATATATCATAAAACATATATCAAGGATATCATCAAATTCATGCAATTTAACATTCTTTGACTTTAAAAAGTCAAAATTACCTTGAAAACTCCATGGATGATCATGAAGCTCAAGCTTTCATTTTTGCTCAAAAAGTATGAAATAAGTTGCAATAACTCAATAAAAACACTAACCTTGGTGATTGGAAGCTTAACTTGGTACAAATCTAGCTTTTTTCTTCACCACTTTCTCTACCCTAAAAATCTGCAAAATGGATGAAACTACCCTCAAGGAGGTGATTTCTAACCAAGATCTTTGATATTTATGTAAATGTAGGTGTTTTGTAGTGTAAATTTTTAAATTTTGGGCACAAAAATGATGTTTTTGGGAACAGTAGCCAAAGGTTCTAGGGTTTATAGAAATGAAAAAGTGATGCTCAAATCAGGTTTTAAGGTCGATGGGACACAGGGCCAGCGCAGGCCTGCGCCCCCCCCCCCCCCCCCCCCCCCCCCCCTGCACCCAACACTGCTAAAAATTCCAATTTTTACTGTTTTGGTACGCGGGGCTGTAAATCTTTCTAATTTTTGATATAGAATGTAGTCTTAACTCATCGGTTAAGATTATCGAAAGATAGATAGGTACACTTTCCTTATCCATAATAATTAAAATTAAACAAAAAAAAATTAACTTTTATAATTCAACTTTAATAAACATCACACTTTTAAAATTAAAAATTAAAAAATTAAAAATAAAGTACTATTACAATCCAAATAAACATAAATAATCAAACCAAACAAAATAAACCACCACATCAGAAATAATTCAAATCATACTTAATGTTTAGCATGCGTAATTAAAATTAATATTCAAATAATTATAAAATCATCATTCGGTCGGAGGTGTGACAATCTCTTCCAACTCTCCGACAGTGATCTGAAGATTGGTGAGCCAGTCTGAGTGCGTGTTAAACAGTTGATCATTGTTCTTTTCATTTTCCGGAAGCATTTGGATCTCCTTAATCAATATATTGTTGGCGTTCACTGAATCTCCAACTTTCTCCTTCAACTTGTGCACTTGATCCCAAACGAGATCAACGGTCTCGACCCTCTTCCATGGCCTCTGAACTTCTTCATCAACTTCCATTCTGGCTTTTCCTTTATTATTCTGTCTTTCAGGTACGGGTTCTAGGGCTTTGAAAGGGATTTGGGTCACTTTAGTAGACTTTGGACAACGAATTTGGAAACCTCTCTCGGTTCGTTCAAAAACTAGCCCTACCATCGTAAACCTTGTAAACCATGTGGTATTTGTGTTAAGGATCTGTATGGGCAATTCCTCAGACACAGCGTTTTCCATCATGAATAATTCAGTTAACATTTTACAATGAGGGTAACTTATCCCTTGGCCTAAGACATGACTGTAGGTCCCAAAAGGTTTCCCTAGTGAATTGTTTAAAGCTGTAGAGGGGGGGGGGGGGGGTGAATACAACAATTTAAAACTCAACACTGTTTTCTCAATGTTTGTGTATATTATTAACAAGTGTTAATTACAAACAAGCTTGACTGCGGAAAGGTTCAAGCTGAGATGACAGATACTACAGATGTTCAACTAATCTAAGACACACTCAGACCAGATACAATGACTACACTCACTTAGATGCACTCACTAATTTTACAAGACACAGATGGACAGCTTGAGTAACAACAGCTTAGACACACTTTACTGTTTTATTCAAGCAGACTTACATGCATGGAATAACACACTTCTATGCACGATCTGATTTCTCACTCTTGGGTGATATTTCACAATCCGTAGACGCTTCCTTTAATACTCTCACTGAGAATCTCACTGAAGCTTCTTCATTGGACGATGAGATAGTGGGATGTCTTTCTAAAAAGACAAAACAACTTTTCTGCACATTCTGATAAAGCAAACTTGTCTTCATGTGGCAGAATCTTTGTCTTTTTCTTCTTGTCTCTGTTGCATAAGCCTTTAACCAAAAGACGAATGTCAACTTTCCATCTTTCTTCCCTTATAAAGGCCTTTTTTGATATAAGAAATGGTCTGTCACCCATTTCAAATATCCTCTTTGTCTTCATGTGACAGAACAACGTAGGTAGCTTTGGGAGTTTCTGTTTTCCACTTTGTCTTCGACTTTGTAACTGAACTTGTAGTCAAAGACAATACATTAGGACTTGGAAACATATTTCATAAAGTGTTTAGCCTGTTCACAAAGAACAGGTGTTGTTCACAAAGAACAGAACACTTACAATCTGTCCAAACTGCTCAATAGAACAGAGCAACGTATACAGTTTATGTCCAGCCTGTTCAGCAGACAGAAAAGCTTGGACAATCTGCCTTTGTTGCAACGAATGTAACAGGGTAAACAACTTTGGCTGATATTGCAAATAATTTTTCAGGTTTCAATAAGGCATTAACAGGCCTTAAATTATACCTTCAACTGCATCAAACAGGTTTGATTAAAAATCTCCCTTAAGATGTAGAGCAGGTTTGATTGAGGCCTTTTTGTGCCTAACAATCTCCCCCTATTTGCAATAATCAGTCTAAGCTGATTTTATCAATAATCACTATATATTTTTACAACACATTTGGCTGAAATGAAATTACAACATCAATGTAAGGTAAAAGATTAGTTTATATATATATATACTGATATTGATTACATAACAAAACATGTTTTTACAAGAGTACAACTGATGTACTAATGCATATTACAACTTATGTAAACTAGAAGTTACAACTAATGTAACAAAGTAGAACAAATGTACACAAATTCAGCAAGTTGGACTGTTGATGATGGGAGCATGTAATGGAAAGCCTGTCCAACTGATGGACAACTTCCATTATTCATCTACTCAGATAGTAGATGCACTTTAAGACAGTGGTGGTGGCACTCCTTCTTCAAACATTTCTTCAAGCTGCTCCCTGGTTTCATCCAATTCCTCTATTTCAACTCTGAGGAACATGAAACTGGGATGTTGAAGCTCCCCTCTTTCATGAAAGCCTCTGAGCTGATCCCAGATGGCTACTCTCCACTTCGTGGATTGCCTGAAGGAGTTTGCAAGTCTGAACGCAACAAGCTGTTTGAGACCAACTTTATACAGGTCAGATGCACTTTGGAAGCACTTCTTCTGTGTAAGGGGATCTACAAAAAATACCCCCAGATCAGGTGCTTCAATCAGCTTGCCTTCCTCAAATTCCACTCCTTTAGGCAGGCTGTGGTCTACTCCTTTGATCTCTACTGCAACATCACCTTGTTCAATCGTGATCATGAGTTCCTCCAGCTCTGTATCCTTTTTGTTTCTCTTGGCCTTTATTTTGGGGGTAGTCACTGAGATACCCATACTTTGTTCTTCTGAGATCAGGCCAAGGTCTCACACCCTTTCCATCAACTTTTTGACATATACCCTGATAGTCTTAGCTGTTTTAGACTTAGACTGGCTCAGGGCAACTGCCAACTCCACCCATTCTCTGTATCCCATCTGAGCAACGTCAGTGTATTCATATGCTTCTACCAGTAGCACCCATTCTGGTTATCTGTAGCTTCCACTATTTGCCTTTTCTTGAGATGGGAACATCTTTGACAATTGATTCCTTGGCAAGTCTTCTGTCAGCAACATCAAATTGTCAAAGTGAATCTGGGCTCTTGCAGTGGATGCTTTCTTGGACTTGGTCACAGAGACCTGGGCACCCTGTTCCTTACCACCTTCTTCCTTTTCAACCACTGACTCCTTAGCAGCTTCAAGCAATTTTCTTTGCACATCCAAAGAAGGCATTTTAATTTTGCTTGCCTCTTTGAATGCAAAAGATATGGCAGCTTTGGCCGAGGCTTCTTCCTTTCTATTCTTTCCAGGGCTTGGATCTGTTCATCTCTGTACTGATAGTATTTCTCCATAGGAACACCCATTTCCTTAGCCCTTGCATTGTCAAACTTTAGCTGCGCTGCTCTTTGGTGGTCAGGGTCAACAGCTGCTTTCTTCTTTCCTTTGGTTGTTATAGTCTGAACAGCTGCAGGAACCTCTTCCTCTTCTTCTTCTTCTTCTTGCAGAATCAGATGCCTCCTTCTGCCTGGACTGTCCCCAGGAATGGATTCCTCCCCCTTAGTTTGTGCAGGGTTTGGAGATCCAGCCTGAGTAGGCTGAGCAGCTTTAGTATGATGGGAGATATCTGCAGCTGGACCTGTTTGTGATGCACCTGCTGCTTGACCAACAGATGCTGATTTCTCCTTAGAAGGAGAAGAGGTTTTCTCCCCCTTAGACTTAGTCTTTGAGGCAAACAACTTCTCCCCTTTTGAAGGAGATGGCTCAGAACCTTCAACAATTGGTCTGCCTAGAGAAACAAATTCAGCAGGCTTGGGACCAACCAGGCTGTGCACTAAGAAAGCCAGAAGGTCCTTAACCTCTGCAAGTTGGGTAAGGCAGGTCTGAAGAGAGGAGGATTGAGAATCAGCAATGGAGGACAGCTTAATAAGATTTTCTCTGTCAGAAGCTGTGAACAGCAAACTTTGAAGCTGTGCAAGATGTAACTCAAGAGAGTCTTGCACATCATCAAGGTTTGCTGACACAGAATTTGACAGAGAGACAATTAGAGAGTTCAAGTTGGCCAATGTAGTAGGAAGGGTAGTAGTGCAAGTGGTGAGGAAAGAGGACAACTTTTGGGATATGGCTGTCATGGAGGACACAGAGTCCTGTTGATTTGAAAGGATAAAGGAGAGAGTAGTGGAGATGTTTTGCAGCTAGGCAGTGAGTGCAAGCAGCTGTGAGGACTGGTCAGTTTGAAGAGTGGTTGGAAAGGAATTTTTGAACAAATCAAAAAATCCCTTGAGCTGTGTAGACACAGAGTCTGAGATTATTGAGGGTAGGGAAGTCATGGAATTTTCCAAAGAGCCAACTTTGTTGGTCAGCAAAGAAAGTTGATCCTTCAAAGGAAGATCTTTGGGGGATGGAGGAGTGTGGGTGGACTGTTTGGATTGTGTAGATGGTGAGGAATGAGATGAGGATGAGGCAGGTGTTTGAGGATGGGATGGAGAGGGAAGGGTTACTTTTGGCAGAAGTTCCATAGCCTGGGCAAAAGTAATATGGCCCAGCTTGGAAGGGTCAATGGGTCCCTCAGCAGTGGCTGTAGCTGCTTCATCAGGAGAGAGGGTAGAAGATTGTGGCCTTTCAGGTGTTGCTTGTGTTGCAGCACCTTCATCAAAGCCTGGGGTGGTTCCCTCAGCAGCACCTTGGTTTGGAGGTGCCTCATCATGGGGAGATGGAATGTGCATTTCAACATCAGCAGTGGTGAAACCTGCTGATGGAATTTGCAGTTGAGGTGCAGCCTCACCAGAGGGATGGTCTGTTCCCTGTGGTTCATCAGCTTGGGATGTTGGTCCTTTAGCAGCTGTTGGGTGTACAACAGCTTTATCATAAGGAGCAGAAGTTGGAGGCTGATCTACTGGACGGTCTAGTCTAGCAGGTTTGGCACCTCGTGCAGACTCAGGTTGTGTAGGAAAAGTATGGAGTGGAGACTGTGTGGACTCAGTATGGAGTGGAGTGAACTCCTGTCTTTCAATATCCTCAGCTTGTTGGGAGGCTGGGATAGTTGATGTGGTGGTCTCCATATGTACAACTGGTTCCTGTTGGGAGGAACCAGAGGGCCTAGGCTGACTCAGGGAAGACTCTTGTTGGAGTGAAGCCTGCTCTAAGTGTGCTGAGCCTTCACCCAAAATAGGAGAAGCAGCAGGGGTTGCTTCTTTTTCAACTGAACCCTGTTGGGAGGGGTCAGAGGGGCTAGATGGGTCTGTTGGTTTCTTTTTGGCTAAGGATTTGCGTCTGTTGTAGGATTTGAGTGAGGAGGTGGAGGATGGATGTTGTGGAGAGGTGATGAGGGGTTCTGTTTGGACTGGTGGTGAGACTGGGTCAGAAACAGGAGGGTTGGCATGTTCCATAGTCTCAGGTGCCACAGAGGCTCCAGCCATAAAGGCTTCAGGTTCAAACATATGAACCAGGGTGAGAAGCCTGCTCCCCCTCAGCCACAGAGGCTGATGGGGCAGACTTAGACTTAGCTGATTTTGCCTTTTGTGGATAGGCTCAGTTTGAGTCATTTCCAGGACCCTTTTAACAAATTTGGTCCTGGATTTGGATTTTCCTCGGGGAGCAGTCACTGGATCCACCCTCACAGCAGAGGGTCCTTCCAACATACCAAGCAACCTCCTCATTGGTGTAGATAGAGGAGACTCATTTAGGAGTATAGGGGTGTAGAAAACTCTATTCCCAATCACTGGGAAAACAATAGTATGTAACATAGGCTGAGAGTTTTACAAATGCTCACCACAGACATGCTTGAAAATGAGGCTCGGAAACCTTGGATATCGAACAGCAGCTGGACGTGTTTCCTACTGCACCAGGTTCCTTAAATTCATGAAAATCCACCGAGCCATGTTCATAGTAGTCCCATCTACAAGCTGTAGGACTATTGGAATCTCATCACGATTAAGCTGGTCAAAAGAACCAACTTTGCTGCTGAAGCACATCACCACAGAGGCGAATAAGAAGCTGTAAGTAGGTGATAGATCCTTTCTGAACAGAGTGGCTCCAATCTTGGGTTCTGCTACACCATAGAAGCGTAGCAGATTTCCCATCTGATCATTTTCAGGCTGTGGCTGATCATAAGTTTTAGCCACAGGGAGATGAAGAACTTCCCTGAGAAGACCAGTAGTGATCTCAATTGTCTGGGTCCCATTGAGAATGGTTCCCTTTATGATTTTGGTTGCTGGGTCGTAGGCACAGGTATACCAAAACTCATATACCATCTCCTGGTACAGGACACCAGGAGTGGCAGTCATGGCGTAATGCAGAGGGTGAACCTTTAGAAACTCCACCATATTTTCATAACCTTTCCCCACATAGTTTTTGGGAATGGTTAGGTTGGTTATGTAGTTTGTGGGTTTCAGTTGTAGCATTGTGGTAACAGAAGGATGTTTATGAATGTCCTTACCAACAAATACTGGGAGCAAAGGGTTGTTTTGGTGAGCCATAGTGAGAATATAAGCACTAGGAAACTTACTCGATTTTAGGGTTGTTTGGAAGTTATGGTAGCAGTAAGGAAGACGAAGATGAAACAGTAGTGGGGTATTTATAGGATTTGAATGTGAGTGGGTATGAGAGAGAAAAGTTTGGGCAGTTGATTTGAAATGTTCTTTAACGGAAAACAGAACGGTTGTCCATGTCAGAACGGTTTTCAGACCACTTGAGTCCTTTTTAGTCACTAACACACGTTAACACACATTATCCGCAGTAATTAAGTTAAATAAAAACAGAAATTAAGTAACTTAATTGTGAAGAAAGGTAATTAAAACTGATGGTCTAAGCTGTTGGTCAAACCTGTGATGAGCAGGGTCATCACAAGTTGTTCACTCTTCAAGCTGTGCATTCAACCTGTTCAGCTATGCAAGAACAGGTTGTGTTCAATAGCTGACCAGGTTACTAGACAATGTCTTGTATGACAGGTTGAAAGAGTGAGCAGGTTGGAGTTTTGATCATCAGACCAGGTTTGAGGTGAAAACTAATATCGTCAAACCTGTTATACGCTCAAGCTATTCAAGTTTTCAGAAATTGGCTAAGTATAGAACTTGCATAGCCTTGTCTGTCTAAGCTGTTTTGAGAAACTTGAGCAGTGTGAGACATATAATAACTTAGAACATTTATGACACTTAGTCACATTTATTTAACATGCCCAGCTTGCTTACAAGATAACTAAACCTGTTTTCATCAAGAGGCTTGGTGAATATGTCTGCAAGCTGTTCATTTGTGGAAATAAAACTTACTTCCACACTACCTTTCTGGATGTGATCCCTGATGAAGTGATGTCTGCCCTCTATATGCTTTGTTCTGGAATGAAACACTGGATTGTTGGAGATAGCTATAGCACTTGTATTATCACACAGAATAGGAGTCTTCCTATATGCAAGTCCATAGTCTTCAAGTTGATGCTGCATCCACAGAATCTGCCCACAGCAGCTTCCAGCAGCAATATACTCAGTTTCAGCAGTTGAAGTAGAAACTGAGTTCTGCTTCTTGCTACACCAACTTATCAACTTACCACCAAGGAGTTGACAACCACCTCTTGTGCTTTTTCTATCTAGCCTGCAGCCTACAAAATCAGAATCCGAATATCCTGTTAGCTCAAGACTTGAGTCTTTAGGATACCAAAGACCCAAACCTGGTGTACCCTTAAGGTATCTGAAGGTTCTTTTTACAGCACCTAGATGTGATTCTTTAGGATCAGCTTGAAACCTAGCACATAAACAAGTAGCAAACATAATATCTGGTCTATTTGCAGTTAAATATAGCAAGCTCCCAATCATGCCTCTGTAGGCTGTTACTGAAACAGCTTTGCCACTGGCATCTGCATCCAACTTTACATTGGTTGCCATTGGGGTTTTGATAGGAGAACTTTGATCATATTTTAATTTTTTCAAGAGATCTAAAGTATACTTTCTTTGATTGATAAAAATTTCATTTGAGGTTTGTTTAACCTATAATCCTAAAAAGAAAGTAAGTTCTCCCATCATACTCATTTCATATTTAGATTTCATGAGTAGTGAAAAATTCTTGCATAACTGCTCATTTGTAGAACCAAATATTATGTAATCCACATAAATTTGAACAAGCATAATATCAAACTTCACCTTCTTTATGAACAATGTGGTATCCACTTTACCTCTGGAGTAGCCATTGCTCATAAGAAAATCAGTTAGAGTGTCATACCAGGCCCTGGGGGTTGTTTTAGACCATAGAGGGCTTTGTCCAACTTATAGACAAAACCTGGATGATGCTCATTTTCAAAACCTAGAGGCTGCTTGACATAGACTTCTTCTTGCAGCTTCGAATTAAAAAATGCACTCTTCACATCCATTTGAAGTACCTTCATGCTCTTATCAGCAGCGTAGGCTAGAAACAAACGAATTGCCTCTAACCTGGCCACAGGTGCAAATGTTTCATCATAGTCAATACCTTCTTCGTGTCTATAGCCTTGAGCAACTAGTCTTGCCTTATTTCTAATAACATGACCTTGCTCATCCATCTTGTTCCTGAAAACCCATTTGGTGCCAATTATTTTTTTTCCTTTAGGAGCAGGGACCAGCTTCCATACTTTGTTTCTCTCAAACTGATTGAGCTCTTCTTGCATGGCAGTGATCCAATTGGCATCTTTAAGTGCTTCATCCACTCTCTTAGGCTCCATCAGGGACACAAAGCTAGAAAACATACAAAAGTTTCCTAAGGTGTCCCATCTTGTTTGCACCCCTTTGCTAATGTCACCAATTATTTGATCATCTGGGTGACACCTGATCCACTTAGGATCTTGTTTCAATGAGGATTCTTCAACAGGTCTCGTTGAGCAGCTCTCAAGATATTCATACAAACTGATATCTTGAGCCTGTTCACTTGTTGAGCATGACTCTCCATTGTTGAACACATCAGCAGAGGATCCAGGAAAATCGGCATTGATTGGTTCAGGACATGATGTTGTAATTATGTCAGTACACTTATTCACACAGGGTGTATAAACATAGTCATCATCATGCCCATCATGATTAGCAGGTTCCACTCTAGATGTAGTGGAAGCTTTTGAGTCCTTTTCTTCATGAATGGAATGCATAAGATCATCAAAGTTGACCTCTCCTGAAACTGATTCAGGAACTGTTAGGCACAAAAAGGCCTCAGTCAAACCTGTTCTACATCTGAGGGGGAGATTTATAATCAAACCTGCTGATGCATTTGAAGGTTGAATTTAAGGCCTGTTATATGCCTTATTGAAACCTGAAAATGATTTGCAATATCAGTCTAAAGTTGTTCTATATGTTGCATGTGTTGCAACTAAGACAGTTTGTCCAAGCTGCTCTGTCTGCTGAACAGGCTGGACACAAACTGTCTACGCTGCTCTACACTGTTGAGCAGCTTGGGCATTTTTAAAGTGTTCTGTTCTTTGTGAACAGAACCTGTTCTTTGTGAACAGGCTAAACACTTTATGGAATTTGTTTCCAAGTCATCATGTATTGTTTTTGACTACAAGATCAGTTTACAAAGTTGAAGACAAAGTGGAAAACAGAACTGCTCAGCCTGCCCACGCTGTTCTGTTACATGAAGACAAAAGGATATTTGAAAAAGGGTGACAGACCTTTTTCTTATATCAAAATAGGCCTTTACAAGGAAGAAAGACGCAAAGTTGACATTCCTAAATTAGTTAAAGGCAATGCAACAGTAGACAAAGTAAAAAGACAAAAGTTCTGCACATGAAGACAAGTCTGCTTTTCAGAAAAGTGCAGAAAAGGTTATGTTGTCTTTTCAACAAGACTTTCCCTTTTTCATTCCGTCCAATGAAGATGTTTCTCTTAGATCCTCTGAAGTGAGTATAAAAGGAAGCTTCTAAGGACAGAAAGAAGCGTGAAGAAAGCTAAGTGCTGAAACCCAAGAGTGAACGTGCAAAGTGTGTTTTCATGCATGCAAGTCTGTTTGGTAAAACACTGCTTTGTGTCTAAGCTGTTTTACATAAGCTGTTCCTCTGAGTCTTGTAAACACAGTGAGTGATTCTTAGTGAGTGTATTCATTGTAATTAGTTTAAGTCTGTCTTAGACTAGTTAAACATACTGTTGTATC
>JAANYP010002485.1:0-11362 GCA_020465985.1 Centrapalus pauciflorus
TCTAAAACAATTGAAGAAAGTGCCAATGTTGAATTAAATGAAAATACTGCTAACATCAAAGGCACTGGTCCTGATTGGTTGTTTGATTTAGATTCACTAACAAATTCTCTGAGCTTTGTTGAGTATACTGCAGAAGCTGATGCATACAGGGTTGAAGCTGCTAACACAAATTCTCATGCTGCCAATACAATTTCTCATGCTGTTGGCACAAAGTTTCAGACTGCTGCAGATTCAACAAGTTGGGATGACTTCACCACTCTACCACTTCTGTCATGTGATCCTCCATGGGTCCTGAGCACTCAACATGATGCAAATCCAGACACTGAAGTGCCATTTCCAAGTCCTGACAGCACAGCTCAAACACAAAAGGAAACAGCTCCAGTTTCTAGGCTAGCAGTCCCAACAGCTTCTCAAGCTGTTAGCCTAGAAACTCAAACTGTTCCAGAAACTGAACCATTCACTGGTTCTGATGGAGATGACACAAACCTTGGAACATCCTTCCAAACAAAGAGAGAGCCCACACTAAGAGTTCATAAGTATCACCCTCTCAATCAAATACTGGGTGATCCAAGCACTCCTGTTCAAACAAGGAAGATGGTCCACAATGAGACTGCTGTTGCTGAACAAGCAGTTCCAGAATTCAGCCTAGCTGCTTTTGAACATGCCTGTTTCATGTCTCAACTAGAACCCAAAAAGGCATCAGAAGCACTAAAAGATTCATCCTGGATTGAAGCTATGCAAGAAGAGCTTTTACAGTTTAAAATTCAGAATGTATGGACTCTGGTGGATCTTCCTAAAGGTAAGAGAGCAATAGGTACAAGATGGGTGTTCAGAAACAAGAAGGATGAGAGAGGGATAGTCATCAAGAACAAAGCAAGACTAGTAGCACAAGGGTACACTCAAGAAGAAGGAATAGATTATGATGATGTCTTTGCTCCAGTAGCAAGAATTGAAGCCATCAGACTATTTCTAGCATATGCAAGTTTCAAAGGCTTTAAAGTGTATCAAATGGATGTTAAGTCTGCTTTCTTGTATGAGACAATTGAAGAGGAAGTGTATGTGTGTCAACCTCCTGGTTTTGAAGACTACAAGTATCCAGACAGGGTGTACAAGCTAGACAAAGCTCTCTATGGTCTTCACCAAGCCCCCAGAGCATGGTATGACACACTGTCATCATATCTTCTACAGAATGGATTCAAGAGAGGCACTCTGGACAAAACACTTTTCACTAAATCCATCAAAGCTGAGATTCTTCTTGTCCAGATCTATGTTGATGACATCATTTTTGGCTCAACTAATGATAAGTTGTGCAAAGATTTTGAGGCCCTAATGCACAAAAAGTTTCAAATGAGTTCAATGGGGGAACTCACATTCTTTCTAGGGCTGCAGGTTAAACAGAAGCCTACTGGTCTATTCATAAGTCAATCAAAGTATGTCAAAGACATACTGGAAAAGTTTGGCTATCAAGACAAAAAGGTTGCAAGCACTCCAATGGATCCTCATAAACAGCTCCATACAGACAAAGATGGCATAGATGTGGACATTCATCTATACAGATCCCTTATAGGATCTCTCATGTATCTAACATCTTCTAGACCTGATATAATGTTTGCTGTTTGTGTGTGTGCCAGGTTTCAATGTTCACCAAAGGATTCTCACTTTGTTGCTGTTAAGAGAATTTTCAGATACCTTAAAGGCCAACCACATTTAGGCCTCTGGTATCCCAAAGACTCTCCTTTTGAACTAACTGCATATTCTGACAGTGACTATGGTGGTTGCAACATTGACAGAAAATCCACAACTGGTGGATGTCAATACTTAGGAGCAAGACTGGTCTCTTGGCAATGCAAGAAACAAACAACTGTCTCCACATCATCCACTGAAGCAGAATACGTAGCAGCTGCAAGCTGCTGCTCCCAGGTAATGTGGATTCAAAATCAGCTAAGAGACTATGGTATGAATTTCTTATCCACTCCTATTTATATTGACAATTCAAGTGCCATTAGCATTGTGCAAAACCCAGTGAAATTCCCAAAAACCAATCATATAGAAATCAGATTTCACTTCATCAGAGATTGTAATGAAAAGAAGTTAATCCAAGTTACCAAAATACATACTGATGATCAGCTAGCTGATCTATTTACAAAACCTTTTGATGTAGGAAGGTTCACTTTCCTAATATCAAACATTGGTATGGTAAACATGGATTAATTGATTTTTATTATTATCAACTCAATATGCTAATTTAAGGGGAGACACTGTTCCATTGAAAATCTGCACAAATTTACACTAACAGCATGAGTCTTTTCTCATGCTGCTAGTTCATTTTCTCGGACTGCTAGTTATTTTCACTTGATCTGTCAAAGTGTGCAGGGTATTTAGGTAATTTCCCAAATGTGTGCGCGGGACCTAACCTTTTCGAAACCTTTAAAGGTCCCAGTTTCGTTCAGTTGTAACTACCAGTCACATATTCTTCTTCCACGGCCTTCTGCTTTCTCTCTGAACGATACACACATTCTCTTCAAACCCTAAACCCTAAACCGTCGTTTCTTGATCAATGGAGTTCGTAAAAGAACACAACTGCCTCCCATACACCCTGAAACACACTGACCTTGAACCGTTCCATGAGATGATGGACTTCCTCAGGCACTCCCATATACACTATGCACTCAATATTGACCCCACTATATACATATCTCATATTGAGCAATTCTGGAATCATGCCTATGTTCAAACCATCAATGGAGTGCCTACCCTGACTTCCAAAATCGATGGTACTACCATCAATATCACCGAGGAGTCCATCAGACATCATCTGCATCTTCAAGATGCCACAGGTATAAAAGACCTATCTCTTACTGCTTTACACTTTGGTCTTCAGAATATCGGATATAGGGGCCCTGCTGATTCTTTTACTTTCTTGAAAGCACACTTTTCTCCTAAATGGAAATACCTTGTGCATATTATTCAGCAATGTTTAAGCCCCAAAAGAACTGGTTGGTCCGAATTTTCTTCAAATATTGCCACTGCCTTAGTGTGCTTTTCTACTGGCCAACAGTTTAATTTTTCAAATATGATCTTTCAAGGAATGTTAAGGCATCATTCCTTGAAGCATGGGAAATTTTTGATGTATCCTCGATTTTTGGCAAAAATAATTGCACACACCTGCACTGCTTCAAATTTACATAAGAGGATATATGTTTCCCATAGGCACTCACTATCTTCAATCAAAAGGCTGATAAAGCCAAGTGCCAAATTTTGTTAGCATTGATGCTCCATTGCCCTCTGCAATGATGAACATCATCACAAGAAACAGAGGAGAGGGGCCTGAGCAGACACAGCCTAACATTACTGCTTCAACCCCAGGACCCCAACCCACTCCTCATGATACAGATATTCCCACTGATCCTTTTGTACAGCCCACACGCCCACTACAATACTTATATAAAAGGAAAAGGGGACGAGGAGCTCCTTCCTCCTCCTCCCTTAGACAAGAGCCATATATCCCTGTGCAGGAGGATCCTTCTGCACAGAATATCCAAAGGGAACCAATTGAGGACACTCCCAACCTCAATCAGGAGGTGAACATCTCTTCTGAGACTGTTCATATGGGTTCTGTGGCTGGCACTACTGATGTCTCTGCACAAGAGGCACAGGACAGGGCCAACATCTCTAAGACCACACCCATGGGAACAGCAAGTGTGCAAACACGAGCTGGAAGTCCCCAGTACCAAGAAAAGAGGGGCCCAGAGGTTCCTACTTCTGGTGTTAATGTCAGTGATAGACCACAAACACCCCTGGTGTTATCTGATCTTGAGACTAGTCTGCAACTGATGCTCTTAACGGATCCAAAGCTGAAACCTGTTGTAACAATGTTGGAATACCAAATGTCCATCATTGCTGCACAGGGGGCACAAATTCATGCACTCAAACAGGCAGAAGCTGCTCACAATCAGAAACTGGCTAATCTACACAAAGGGTTTACTCTTTGTGGAAATAAGCTCATCAAACTAGAGCAGTTGATTCAAACCCATGTGGCAAAGGTTGTAGGTCCTTCTGACCAAACCAATGCTTCCAAAAAGGGGGAGAATCAGGAAGTTCCTGAACCAGTCCAAGCAGCTCCAACACCAACAGTCCAAGAAGCATCAACAGCTCCATCTTCTAGGCTAGCAGTCCCAACAGCTTCTCAAGCTGTTAGCCTAGAAACTCAAGTTGCTTCTACAAGAGCAACTGGAGTTGTTATAAGAGAAGGTATTCAAGCTCCATCCAGTTCAGTCCAAGCTACATCTTCTGCTACAAAAGATAAGGGCAAGGGTATTCTCATTGAGTCTCCAAAGCACAAGCTTTCTTCCAGAAAAGCCCAGATTGCCTTTGATGCTGAGATTGCCAGAAAATTAGCAGAAGAACAAGATCAGGCCTTAGACCAGCAAACCCATGCCCCAATGCAAGATGATGAAACCTTAGGAGATTACCTAAGAGGGTTTGTGGTCAAGCAAGGTGAAAGGAAGAGGAAGATGCCAACTGGGCATACCAAGGCTGAAAATAGAAGAGTCTTGATCAATTTTGCCGTTGCAGCAGACATTCCAAAGAAAATTTCTCAGTCCATGAGTACTGAAAGGCTGCAGGAAATACATGATAAAGAAATGGAGAAAAGAAAGAAAACAAGAGTCTCTTCAGTAGTTCAGCCAGTACCAAAAGTTCAACCGTCCCAATCAGTCCAACCATCAACAAAACCAGTCCAAACTGAAGCTGCCAGTGCACCTGCTCCCACTGATCAACCTACTGTTTCTGTTCCATCATCTGTTAAGAGGGTGATCTTTCAGCACCATTTGCAAAAAGCTATGGAAATAGAAAAGTTGATTGATCAACATGACTTCACAAATCCAGAAATCAACTACTGGTTTGCCAGGTCTCTGGATGAAAGAAATATAAGGGTCAAGTTTGTGATAAGGAGAGAATCTGGACCAGAAGAGGAGTATGATACATTCTGGCAGATGGTCCATAAGCTGACCAGGGATGAACTAATAAAGATGTACCACATAGGGTCTGTTTCTCAAGTCAGATCTGATCTTCCACAAGTAAAACAACTCATCAGAGATCTAAGTTCAGTTGCTGATGCTGAATTTGCAAGAAAAGAAGTGGAAGATGCTGAGAAGAAAGGGAAGCAGATCAAGGAAGTACATATTTTTGTCAAATCCAGAACCTACAGAATTCAATTCAAAGATGGATTTGGTATTTTCTTCAATCTCGAGTTTTATAATTTTTCAAAAGATATGCTGCTTCAAATAAAATCAGTTAGGATATCTTGTGATAAAGAAGAGATGTAGAGAGAATTTTTGAAGGCTATAGATCAGAAGCTTGCACAATTGTAAGTTTTTGAAAGCCTTGGTTTGTAAATAACAGTTTACTTTTTCATTTCCTTATTTGTATAGAACTTAAAGTCTTGTATAAAGAATTTAAGTTAGGGGGAGATTGTTGGGAAATAGTTTAAGTATACTCAAGCTGTTAGTTTAGACTTCTCAGACTGTTAGTAGAATTTCTGTGTAAGTACAAAGTTCATGCTGCTAGTTGAAGAAACTCGAGCTGCAAGTATAAAAGTTCAAGCTGCCAGAGCAAAATAACTCAAGCTGCTCAGTTCATGCTGCCAAGTCATTCAAGCTGCTCAACAGTTTCATAAACAGAATGTGCTGATTTTCAGGGAAGATATCTACAAGAAGATTCCAGCATATCTACTATCAGAGAAGTCATAGTCCTTCAAGGAAACACGTCCATAAAGCAATATAAATAGACAGAAGATTGTATAGAAGATATACGCATAGAATAAGAGTTTTCTGCATATTTTGAGTCTGTAATTGCTTTATTGTTCAAGTTTTCTTAAGCCTCTAAGGTTGTAAAACCCTAAGAACAGTTTGTGTTCTTCGTCTAATCAAAACAGATTAGAGGTGATTTTAATCAGTGAATTCAGCAATACAAACAGTCTTGATTACTTCTTATGTTTTATGCTATTATTGATTCTGAAAGTTTTTGTCAAAATAATTAAGTGTTATTCCGCAAACTTCTTAATTAAACTTTGATTCAAAGCAAGATTATTGATTTATACTCTGATAAATTCAAATCAGTTAATCTTGGTTATTCATAATTTTCATAAGTTATAGATCCTGTCAACGAAATTCAATCAAACATTCCTGGACATTAAAAAGTTTTTAGTTCTTAACATTGCAATCAAAACATTCCTCTTTACCAAAACATTCCTCTTTACCAAACTCTACCAAGTGTAATGTTAAGAACACACTGCAAACGCTGCACAAGAATGTTTTCAAAACCTATTTTCTGGAGCCGATAAGCAATCCCAAAGACCCCCAACCCATTGTCAAGAGATCTATCTTAACCTATGTGTTGGCGATGATATTGATACATATTATCTCCAGTTAATCCACAAATAACACATGGGATTATCCAAAATCAGAAGAAAATACCTGTAAACCGAGAGGGAGGGACAGAGAGTAGAGAAAGCAGAGGGGAAGAAATAGAGAGATCGAGAGGGAAGAGAGAGACATACCTGAGAGATCTTAAAACATATTTTGTCTGTCTTGAAGACAATTTATTTGTATGTAGCAAAGAAGCAAATAAAAGATCTTAAAACGTATTTTGTCTTTTCGTAAACAAACAATCTTCAACACTTTTTGCTTCTCGGTTGCAGACCTTTGGCCCAAAACGGTCTTCTACCAAAAAACAAATAAACCCTAAATCTCTTAGAACAAAGTTAAATAATATCTTAGATTTAGATGAGAGAATGGGTTGAAATCTATAAAAGAGAAATCAAATATGAAAGATGGAGATGGGGGTGAGTTATACACCGGATTCCGACCGACACCGCCGCCGGTGTCCAGCCGGCAGACCACCTTTCTTTCTTTTCTTCTTCCTGGCCGGCGACCTGTTTGCTGTCTGTCCCCTCTTTTTTTCCTGCTGCACGCACACACACAAAATTACATAAATGGTCCCTGTGGTTTGCCCAAATAATTGGATTTGGTCCCTGTGGTTTCAATTTTGCATAAATGGTCATTATCTTCAAGGTTTACTTGCAATAATGGTCCCTACCCCTAACTTCCGTTTGTTTGGGACGTTAAGTTACCTCACCTGCGATTTAGGTGAGGGTATTCTTGTCATTCCACCATTTTCTTCCTTTTTGTTTTCCCCATTAACCGAGGTAATGGGTAAACAACTTTCATTGACGATCCCTGTGGTTTTTCAATTTCTTTCCTTGCATAGCTGCTCTGTTCATCTTCATAAGTGTATGCGACTCTGTTATTAGGACTTAAATCTGAAATGGCGACTACATGGATGATTCGAGGTCGATACCAGAAGTTTGATCCAAATGTGGAATATCGTAAGTTTACATATCCTTCATCTTCTTAATTTCTAGGTTTCAATTCTTCTCGATTTACCTAACATGTTTAACATCGTTGTTAATATTTGAAAATATTCATTTTTACTTGAAGAACAAAAACCCAGTTTTTTTTACTTTGAAGATATTTCATGGTGGAACGTTTTCGAAACCCCCTGGTAGAAGATATATTAGTTATAAAGTGCATTATGTTGATAACATCGATTGTGACTTGTTTTCTGTACATGAGTTGATTTACATAATGGAGGAGATAGGTTGCTGTTAGATATTTAATTTCGATCTTGTGGATTCCTTTTGTAATAAATATTATTAGTTTATTTGCTTGTAATTTAATTAAAGACTTTGTTTAGTTGTTTCTTTATTTACAAGTAGAGGGGGCCAGAGTGTAATAGTTGGAAACTTTCTTTTATTCCCTTGTAAAAGTAGGTCTCCTAGGGTTTATCATTTTTAACAGTTACTTGAATTGAAATTGGAGCAGCATCTTTTGAGAGAAACATTCTCTCACAATTTCATAATCATTCTTGCAATCATTGAGTTCTTATTCTTTTTGCTTGAATATTTGTGTGATTAACATACACGAGTGCTGAATATTCTGAGAAATCATTTATAACAATTGGTACCAGAGCTCAAGAGGTGGATTTCAACTGATTTTCATTCGGTTCCAGTGCTGTTCTTCGTGTTCTTCATTAAAAAAAACCCACTGTTTGATCCTTTTCATCTTAATATTTCTATTTTTTCGTGTTTATTCATTCCATAATCATCTACTATTCATCATATAGTGATTTAGAGCTGTTTAGGTTCAATCATTACGTGTTTTTGTCTCCAAATCTGATTATTCTCATCGAAATACATGGGTTTTTTATTCGGTTTTGGTCCATTTTTAATAGATTTTTAGGTGTTTTGGTGTGTTTTAAATACCTACAAGTGTTTAAAATATTTTTCCAATCATTTAGACATATTTTTTAGGCAAAAAACTGCGTA
Organism: Centrapalus pauciflorus; assembly: GCA_020465985.1. Taxonomy (NCBI): domain Eukaryota; kingdom Viridiplantae; phylum Streptophyta; class Magnoliopsida; order Asterales; family Asteraceae; genus Centrapalus; species Centrapalus pauciflorus. Next base: position 8,387 of record JAANYP010002485.1, read on the forward strand.
TTTTGATTCTTTGAAAATTCTGAAAAATCATAACTGTTGAACTTCGGACCATAATTCGGACCTCCTTGGACCTCATTTCGGTCCAATTCGGATCATATTTCGGTACATCTCGGACCAAAACTTAACAAACTTCGGACCCAATTTCGGACCCATCCAAAGTTCTGTTAAAGTATTTTTAAAACACTTAAATTTACTTGTGTTTCATTTTAAATTTTCATCTCGGACCATCCGAACTTCGGATCTCATCCGAATTCGGTCTTTGAAGTTTAAAATTTCTAAAGTGTTCATCCGAACCTTACACTGTTCATCCGAAATTCGGTCCATCCGAATTTCAGTCCATCCGAGTTCGTTCAATCAGAATTCGGTCCATCTCATTTTCACTGTTCATCTGAAGTTTTGAACATCCGAAATACACTGTTCATCCGAATTTCACTCATCCGAAGTATACTGTTCATCCGAACTTCAGACCATCCGAAGTCAATTGTTCATCCGAACTTCCGACCATCCGAACTCAACTGTTCATCCGAATTTCTGATTATCCGAATTCAGTTTCCACCTTCAAGATCTCATTCTTTCAAATCAGCACTATCAACAATGTCTCGAGAGGCACTTGTCCTAGGATATGAAAACAGACCACCTGTTCTATATCCAGATGAGTACGAGCAGTCCAGATTCATTAAACTTGTCGGTATGCAACCCAATGGAAATCTTATGCTCCAATCCATTACTGAAGGTCCAGTCAATATTAGCTCCCAGGCCCGAAGCCGACCCACTGTTCTAGCCTCTAAAGTTGAACGTGAACCTGCAAATGAGGTAGAGAGAGACAGACAGAATGCAGACAAAAGGGTGGAGTATCTCATCTATCAAGTTCTTCCCACTGATATTCTTGTTGGGGTGGACAGCAAGATGTCTGCCAAGGAAATATGGGATGAAGTGGAGGTTCAAATGCTGGGGGCGGATTTAGATGACAGAGCAAAGATTGAGGAGGCAAAGGCTAAGTTCACTGAGTTTAGGGCTAAAGACGAGGAATCTCTTTAAGCCACATTCACCAGATTCTGTGCTGTTCTGAAGGAGTTAAACAAACTGCATATTAAAAAAGACAAGATGACATCAACATCCAATTCTTTGCTTCCTTAGCCCCTGAATGGCAAGTTGCATGCCGAGCCACTAGAAGAGTGTTGAACATTCCAAATGTGTCTAATAATGTGGTTTTCAAGGAGCTGAAAAAGTATCAGGGAGATGTCGATCATCAAAAGCAGATGGCTAATCAGCTAGCATCCCTGTTACTCTCTACAAACACGGGCATCAAACCAGTTGATTCTCTGGCCCTTATCTCCAACAAGAACCTTTGTACTGCATCCTACGCTCAAGGTTCTTCGTCATCTTAGTGCCAATATGCTTCACCCCCGCGTGAGTCGTTAGATGAAGAAGAGGCGACGAGTCAGGAGCAGATTGCCTTATGGACTAATCATCTTCAACAAAGACGTAACAAAACAAACAATCAGCTTTGCTATGACACCGGCCCGCGGAGGTATTTCGATGATAGGAAGGATGAAAGGCGAGATGAAAGGAGAGATGACTACAGAAGAGATGATAAGCGAGAGGACTATAGAAGAGATGATAGGGATGACCGACGATATGATGATAGGAGGGACTATCGGGATGATCGTCGTTATGACAGGCGTGACGATAGAAGGGATGATTGGAGAGAGGATAGACGTGACTACAATCGTAGAGATAATCGAAGGGATGAAAGAAGAGATGATCGAAGGGAATATGATCGTAGAGACAACCGAAGAGATGACAGCCGTGAACCTCGGCGTGCCGACAAGAGGCCAGTTGAATGGAGAGATGAAAGGCCCAGAGCCGATGAGCCAAAAGGGAATTATGAACGTCTGTGCTACAAATGCGGAAAACCGGGCCACTTTGCTCGGGAATGCAAGAACGAGTTTGAAAGAGACGTCAGCTATTATGAGTGGAAGCTGGAGGCCGCTAAAAAGAGATCTGATGCTATGGCTTTGGTTGCCCAAGAAGATTATTGGGATGATGCGGATACAGATGAAGAGGACGATAAAGGAAAGAATTGCTACATGGCGGATCGTATGGGACTGGCTGAGTATGCTACAACCTCAAATTCCGAGTCAGACACTGCTGCTGAGGGGGAGAGAACGCAAGATCCACTAGCATGTCTGATGGCCAGATTTGGAGATCCTGAATGTTCATCGTCAGATTCTGAGGGCACATGCGTACTGTTAGGCACAAAAAGGCCTCAGTCAAACCTGTTCTGCATCTGAGGGGGAGATTATTAATCAAACCTGTTGATGCTTTTGAAGGTTGAATTTAAGGCCTATTATATGTCTTATTTAAACCTAAAAATGATTTGCAATATCAGCCTGAAGCTGTTCTATGTGTTGCATGCGTTGCAACAAAGGCAGTTTTGCTCAAGCTGTTCAGTCTGCTGAACAGGCTGGACATAAACTGTCTACACTGCTCTACACTGGTGAGCAGCTTGGGCAGTTTACAAGTGTTCTGTTCTTTGTGAACAGAACCTGTTCTTTGTGAACAGGCTAAACACTTTATGGAAAGTGTTTCCAAGTCCTCATGTATTGTTTTTGACTACAAGATCAGTTTACAAAGTCGAAGACAAAGTGGAAATCAGAACTGCTCAGCCTGCCCAAGTTGTTCTGCTACATGAAGACAAAAGGTTATTTGAAAAAGGGGGACAGACCTTTTTCTTATATCAAAATAGGCCTTTACAAGAAAGAAAAACACAAAGTTGACATTCCTTATTTGGTTAAAGGCAATGCAACAGTAGACAAAGTGAAAAGACAAAAGTTCTACCCATATGAAGACAAGTCTGCTTTTCAGAAAAGTGCAGAAAATGTTATGTTGTCTTTTCAACAAGACTTTACCTTTTTCATTCCGTCCAATGAAGAAGCTTCACTTAGATCCTCTGAGTGGGTATAAAAAGAAACT
>JAANYP010002486.1:3034-61803 GCA_020465985.1 Centrapalus pauciflorus
ACATAATATCAGGTCTTGAAGCAGTTAAATACATAAGTGACCCAATCATGGCCCGATATAAAGTCGGATCCACATCGGTATCACCATCAGTACCCGGCCCGAGATTGTGATTCACTTGAATCGGCGAGCTGAAATGGGCAGTCAACTTTGTTCCTTCCATCCCAAACCGTTCCAATATGTCATAGACATACTTGGTCTGATGGATAAACATGCCTTCCTTCTTCTGGTCAACTTGTAACCCCAAAAAGAAATTCAACTCCCCCATAGCACTCATCTCGAACTTCGACTTCATCACCTTCTCGAAATCTTTGCACATCTGTTCGTCTGATGATCCAAAAATGATATCATCTAAGTACACTTGTACCAAGATAAAATGATCTCCCTTTCTCTTCACAAAAAGAGTACTATCTATCCTACCCCTCTCAAAGCCATTTTCTAAAAGATGGTTGGATAGAGTCTCATACCATTCCCTAGTTGCCTGATGTAATACATAAAGAGCCTTATCTAATCGATATACTCTATCAGGATATTTAGGATCTGTAAACCCGGGCGGTTGTTCTACATACACCAACTCCTTCACTTTCCCATACAGGAAAGCACTCTTAACGTCCAGTTGATATACCTTAAATCCTTTGAAGGAGGCAAAAGCTAAAAACAGCCTAATTGCTTCTAACCTTGCTACTGGTGCAAACACTTCATTGTAATCGATTCCCTCCTCTTGGTTGAAATCCTTTACAACTAATCTTGCCTTGTTGCGCGTGACTATACCCCGATCGTCTCTTTTGCACTTAAAAACCCATTTGGTTCCTATTGCAATCTCCCCTCGAGGTAACGGAACTAACTCCCACACTTCTAGTTTCCTAAATTGTGAAAGTTCTTCCTGCATCGCTTCAACCCAGGAGTTGTCCTTAAGTGCCATTTGCACATTTTTGGGCTCTACTTGCGATATGAAACACGAATATAGACATGTATGATATGCCTCGGAGTCGTTTATCATCGACAACAACACAGTGTTGTTATCTACACTACTCCGAGTCCTCACACCCTCGTTAGGATTTCCTATGATGCTATCTATAGGATGGTTCTTGTTAATCCTAGAGGTCTCTATTTCGTCTACCCTTAGATTATCTCCTAAGTTGGATCCTATTTCACCTAAAGGGGGAACAGGCTCAGCTTCTACATTTTCTTCCTCACGGACGTTTTCCTCAGAGGCAGAACTTGATGCTTGAGTCTGATTCTCAGTATTAGGTTCTTCTGGATTAGCAACTTCTGGAGACCCATCTACAGTCGCAGTAGGCTCGGACGTAGATTCGAACGTGGTCCTTGGAAAAATATGGCCATCGTCATTTAGATGCAACGTCGCCATGTCTTTATCAATTGTACCTTCAGTATCATCCAAAGGAATGTTAAATGACTCAAATAACTTATCATAGTCAAATATCCATTCCGGACCAGTTTGGGGTTCATGTGTATAACTTGTGACTTCAATATTATACACAATCTCCACAGTACCATTCCTTTTGTTAAAAACCCGTTTGTTTGGTGAGTTTGGCACATAACCTAGGAAGTATCCTTCGTCAGCCTTTTCACCAAACTTCGGTTGATGTTTTGTCCTTAAAAGTGTGCATGGTACTCCAAACGGTTCGAATCCAGTTAAGTTAGGTGGCCTTTTATTCAAAATTTCATAACATGTTTTGTTCAATGATTTGACTGTAAGGACTCTATTTAAAATGTGGCACGCGGTATTCACTGCCTCCCCCCAAAACATGGTAGGAAGCTTTGAATCCGAAAGCATAGTCCTTGCAGCCTCAATCAATGTTCTGTTTTTACGTTCGGCCACCCCATTCTGTTGAGGTTCATATGGTGCACTGAATTGATGCACGATCCCCTTTGATAGGCAATATACACCAATTACAGAGTTTTTTAAATTCAGTCCCATTATCACTACGTATATTTTTAACCCTTGTTCCGTAGGAATTCTCCACTTGGTCTAAGAACCCGATGAGCTTTGTAGCCGTCTCGTCCTTCGTACCTAAAAAGAAAACCCAAGAAAACCGTGAGTAATCGTCAGTGATAACTAAGCAAAACCAACTACCTCCAATACTCCTTTTGTTGATTGGGCCGAAAAGGTCCATATGCAACAAATCGAATGTCGAGGTTATGGAATTCAGCTTCTTGGACTTGTGTGTCTTTTTATGTTGCTTGCCCTTCATGCACGGTAGACACTTGTCTTCAAACTGAAAGCTCTTCAGAGGCACACCTTGCACCAAACCATTCTTCGTTATGTAGTTCATTTTCCTTAGGTGCAAGTGAGCCATGCGTCTGTGCCACAAAACCGATTCTGTCTCTGAAGCTTTTGATAGTAAGCAGATCGGACCCATCGAATTATCTGGTTTGTTCATATCGAGCATGTACAAGTCATTCTTCCTTGGAGCCCGCATCAATATCCAATCTTCAGGTATCTTGAATCCCGGCTTTAGCACTAACGCCTCAGTGTCAGTAAATAACACCGAGTTCTTCTTATCACAGATTTGAGATACACTAATGAGATTATGAACCAGTTTATCAACGTGATAAACTTGATCCAATGTAATCGTCCCATTAGTGACTTCTCCAGTTCCAGTGATATTTCCTCCTTTGTTGCCCGCGAATGATACAAATCCCCTATTACCCCCCTTGAAGTCTGTGAGAAGACTTCTTTCCCCTGTCATATGCCTGGAGCAACCACTGTCGACGAACCACTTGTTGTTTGGACCGGTAGTTATCTCCTGCACATGAAAGAAAAATAGGTTAGTTATCACGGGGAACCCAAGCCATGACTGACTTGGTAATACCATTCTCGTCCACATACTTGAACTCTTTCAAGTACCCATCTCGCCTTTCAGGTGACTTGGGCCTTTGAACTGAATTCTGTTGTGGTGCCGAGTGATTTAGATTCACTCTTTGCCTTTGAGTAGGCATTTGTTGTGTTGCTCTAGAATAAGTCTTATTATAATGCATTTCAGACTGTGATCCCTGAGCTTTTACCGGAACATATTGTCTAACAGGAGTATGTGACCTAACTGGAGTGTGTGACCTGCTAGGTGTGGTGCTCCTATAGACTTGTTGAGGTGCTGACCTAGATTGATTAATGACACGATTCGGTGAATTTGTCCTACACACTTCTTTTGGTCCAACCTTTACCGGTGTTTGTTTCACAACAGGTTTTGGTGCGGCCTGCACAGTTTTCTCTGTACTCTGAGAACTACTGGTGCTCGCCACACTTGGTGAGGGCTTAACATGTGTTGGATTCACTGTCTTAGGTGTAACATCAGCTTTCCTATTTGGACAGTGAGAAGCAACGTGCCCTTTCTCGTGACATCTAAAGCAAGACATCTTATCCATGGACTTTTTGGTTGGTCCCTTAGATCTAGGTGTCTCACTGGTGTCTACTTCCTTTGGTACATCTATTGTGTCTGACTCTTCGACCTGGTCAGCCCATGAAATTTTCTGTTTTCCTGCAGGTGTTTCACTGGAGGAAGACACAAATTTCACTTTCTTGACCTTGACATTTGAGTCAGTCACCTTAGGTGTATTTTCAACTTTAGGCTCAGGTGTAGGTTCAGGTAGGTCCTCTAAAACTACTGACTTGTCAGTTTTCTCCTGAGGCTGAGGCACATAGTTATCATTGAAAGGTGGAGGAATTTCGTGAAAACCTAGACCTACAGGCTTCTTAGACTGTCTTTGGGCATCTAAGACTTTCCCTAGGTTTAGGCTCGAATTCCTAAACTTTTCCAGTTTGCTATTTGCCTCTGCTACCTTTACCTTGGTCTCGGCTAGCTCTATGTCCTTGTCTTTCAGACTTTTGGTCAGGGCCTCTACGTGCTCATACATAAGTTCTATCCTAACACACTGCTCACTCAGTTTGTCTTTTAGAACGATTACGTCTTGAGCATCAGCCTTAAGCTTTTCTTTTAAATCTTGTTTTATGTCATTTAGGCTAGCATTTTCTATTTTCAAGTTTTCATTTTGAGCAGCTATGGTCTTATGTGAGTCTAAGACTAGATTTAACCTATCGTTAGAAGTAACACATAAAGCACATAAATCACGAAATAGAGAATTAGAAAGACTAACCTTGGAGTTATCAGATTCCACGTTGGCCATCTGAGCAGCAAACTCCAGCACGGTCTGATCATTTGCTTTCTCTACCCACATCGGACTGCTGTCCCTTGTGGTCTGCTCATCCTCTTCACAACCATTCTCCGTAACTTCAGCCATAAAAGCTCTAGCATTGGACTCCGGATGTGAACTCCAGTCATAAGAACCATCTAGCTGTCTGTCAGAAGTGACATTGGATATCAGACCCGCTAGATTGGCTTGACCAGATGCAGAACTCGGAAGATATCTCTGTTGGGACTGATTTTGGTACTGTCCTTGGTGCTGACTCTGTCCTTGGTATGATTCTACCTTCGGTCTTTGACACTCCCTCGCGAAATGTCCCAATCCCTGACAGTTGTAGCATTTGACTTTGGACTTATCAAATCCTATCCCTTTGTTGTTCATCTGCAGATTCCTTCCAGTTCTCTTTATGAATCTCTTAACCCTCTGGGTTACCATGGCCAGTTGCCATTTCAGATCCATTTTCTCTAAGTCATCAGGGTCGACCTGATCGTAATCTTCATCCCAAAGAGCCGGATCATTGATCTTCCCTTGAACGCAATTTCCATATGCGGCCACAAACGAAGCAAGCAGATTCAGATGTTCTTCCGCCGATTTTGCGCTCATTGGCATCTTTGAATAGTTCTGACTTGTAGATGCCTGATTGACTTGAGGTTGCGGTTCCTCCGACCTTCCTAATCCTAAGAACGCGCGGTTTAGAGAGTCTTCGGACTCTGGTGGTGATGACGTTTCTCCGGTGAAAAACGCTGTAGCACTCTTCTAATCAGCTGTCACTGATGATTTTGATGTTTTTCCAAAATACATAGCCGGATTTTGGACTTGCTCATAATCAGTCTCAGCCTTTATCATTTCGAAGTGATATGCCCTCAACGTTCCCACGATGTCATCCAGCGATTGAGCATAGTATTTATCTTCATTCAGCTTAATCATGGCCACGTACATAGCCCATTTGGCCGGTAGGGCATCAAGAAGCTTATTGTTCTTGTCTGTGTCAGAATACTCAATACCATGACTTTCAAGCTCTGTTATCAGATGATAAAATCGTGTGATAATATCATCCAACTGTTCATCCTTAAGAGCCTTGAAAATTGCAAACTGTTGGGTCAACAGCTCTGTACGCTTTCTACGTACCCGTGGATTACCCTCACACCGTTTCTGAAGAGACTCCCAAAGCTCTTTCGACGTCCTCTGAGTCCGAAATGTGTGCAAGATATCTTGAGGTAACGCCATTCGGATAATAGAGAAAGCCTTGTTTGAATTTCCGGTTGAGACATATTGTTGATGTTAGATTGATTTGACATTCATATTATCAGCTGGATTGTGACCTGTGCACACTATGGTTCGGTGTTGACCAGTGGATCATGATAGCTATTTGACTTATCATTTCATATGATATTGCATTCACAGTTCATTTCTGTCATTGCTTTGAGATTATTGCTATCATGACATTGATTACATATGCTTCTTCATCGCATATACTTGACATATTGATTCAGCTTGACTAGCCCGATTTGGTCTATTTTTCTAGACCTGGCTATTTCACCAGTTCTATTGAACTTGGTAATGACCTCCGATGTTCCGCCACGTTGATTTACTGGTAGCTAGCCCAGTATGTGGCTGATCCCCACAATTTAAGCGTGAGCGTGGCCTGAGCATCATCCGACTCTATGACTTCTATGTCTCAATCATGAGGGCTGTAGCGGCAGCCAAGACATATCACGCTAGATTGATGATCCGCTTGACATTGCATGTTTAATTTGAAAATCTATTTACTCACTAAGCATTGCTTACGGTTGCTACATTAACATTTTTACAGGAAAAGACAAAGGAAAGTCACCTGCCGGACCTAGTTCTTAGGTCTTACACGATCAAGACAGGAGATCTAATAGACCTCTACTCAGCAAACCCCATTTTGGTACAGATTGGAAGATGATATTGTGGTGTTCTGGGTAGATTTATCTTGATTATATGATGACATGAACTAGATTAGATAGTACCCTTTATAAGTTTAATTTAAAAATAGTAATCTGTATTAAACTTAATCCTAATATGTTTGTGCCTGTAATTTAATATTCCGCAATTAATTACTCTATCTTAGTTTGATTGATATCGTATTGCATGATGTGGGACCTAGACTGGTGAGAATCGCCCCGCAAGGGGTGGTCTTCACAGGTTCTTATTTTCAATTACATGTATTTACGTTTCAACAAACCTAACTACAATGTGGCATCGTTATAGGACCATCACCTAAATGAACCACATGCATTTTTTTTTTTTTTGCTTTGTATGATTATAAGAAATATCGTATTTGCCTTTTAAATTGATAATCTAAAGTAATTGTATTTTGTTTTTCCATAGATCAATATGATTTTTGACGGTTTCTCTATTTAAGGATATTATCATCATATATATATATATCCAACTTACTTAACAAACAGGTCAAATGTTACGATGACTAAAACATGTTTCCCATTTATATTTGAGTATTATATTTTCATTTTTGACCACATAACCATGTATCTACCTATGTATTAGGATTTAGGGATCATTCTTGGAGAATATAAACATAGATCACCCAAGGACACCATGCTTTCTTCATTGGCACCTCACAAGGGCACCTATAATTTTAAAGGTGTGGTTACTGCAGTGTTTTGTGAATTATATGATTATAAATGTTAAATCTAGCAGGTGAACGATTAAATGCTATGGTGTGGTGTTTACTTTGTTTTGTATGAGATTGCTTTTAGAGGTTGTGGATCAATCTAAGTTAGAAATATGACAAATAGACCCCTGCCCTGTTGTTAAAATGAAGTAGTAGTTAGTTGTGTAAGACACCCCTGTCATACTTATTTTCTTATTTTTTTTTCATGTTTTATTATCTTCTTTATATATGTCGGATTATTTGAAACATATACAACAACAAAACAAAATTATTTTATGTGTACTGTGAAGTGAGTCCGTAACTCAACATTTGGCTAAGTCACGGACTGTACTTCTTACTTCCTTCTTTCCGTTCTTGGTTCCTGATGTGTTAATATGGGTGTGTTGGGTGTTAAATGGCCACAAATAAGAACCAGCAGAAGCAGACCCTCAACATTTAAATCAGAAAAATAACTTAAGTGCATGTGGTGTGTGTTTGTGGCCAGAAAAAGGCAGCAGCAGTAGCAGCCCCAACAACAAAATATAACAAAACAAAAAGTATACATGGTGTTGTTCAGGCTGGAAAATATAAAATAGAAAGATCAGCAACAAATTAAACTAAGTAACATGTGTATGTGTATAAAGAATCGCAGCAGCCCCCCAACCAAAATTAGAACTAAAAACCAAGTGTGTGAGTGTGAAATGTGAATGATCATGCAGCAGTGATAAATATATATATATATATATATATATATATATATATATATATATATATATATATATATGCATGCAGAAACCGTATATATAGTAGAGGGCTTTTTGGGCCTTAAGCTTCATCCGGGGGAAATGAATATATAGTCAATGCATCATAAAGGAAGTGCTATCAAATAAGAAATTTGCTCAATCGGCTGAGTGGTTAACAAATTCCATATAATGGATGGATGAGTGTACAAAATTGTGTCTGTCTTTAAATTATAGTTGGGTATATTCAACTTAGTTTAGTGTAAAATAACTTGATGCTCTTAAGTGTAGCATTCAAAGGTAATATTAATCACTGAATCATGCAGGAAGTGGAATTTTTAGAGCACTATACATATAATGGATTGTTATTACATTTTGTTTGTGTTTAGAAAAAAAGGAACTAATGATTCTGATGAGAGTTTGCTTTGAAAACAGAACCTGTTAGGTGGAGGCCTGCTAAACACAGGACGAGGAAGGACAAACCATAGTTGGCTTAAATACCCTCAAGCGGCCATTGTATTCAGGTAAAATAAAATCAAACTGTACAGAATTACAAATTTAAGTACTGATGAACAAAATATTAGACATTAATTTGATTTCATATTATTAAAAGGATTATAATGCATTTAAACTCTTAGTATCAGAAGCCAAAGAGTACATCATAATTCTCGAAACCACAAAACCACCTAAATACCTAAATCAAACATCCAATATACCTTATAATGGTTAGTTTTTATCGTATTCTTGCTATATTTTTAACTTAAAAACCTTATCTGCAGCATGTGGGACATTGGTGAACTCATTAGTTATTTCTTGATACTTTCCCTGCAACATAAGAAGAATAGGGACGATAACTTGGACTTGTAACGATTTAATGGGCATAGACAATATGCTTCTTAGTTTTTATGATCTAAGTAAATCCTAATCAGCTAACTTTAAAAAAATTTACTTTTTAATGCTAAATTAATGTCCTGCAGCTCAATTATTTATTAAACATATCTAATTTCCACACCAAAATATGGCAATCATGAAGTAAGTAATTCAAACAAGAGCAATGGAGGTCGCGTTTTTGATTGAAGTTCAAGTAATGTTTCATTTTAAGATATTTCTTCCAGCAGGGGATATGTGCCTTTCCAAAGATTCTGTATCATTTTGAGGATGTCACCATGCCTCAAGTTTTCTCCATTCATATAATTAAAATATTTGCAATTTAGTTACTAATTTGGACCTGTCTTTCTACCTATGGCCTTTTTCATCATATGTTAAGCTATTATTGAGTTATTGATAGTATCATTGATTATCAGATCACAAGGGATGCCAAATTCTAGCTACAAATTCAGCACTACATTTCTTTTGATGACATATGCTTTCACTATTAATCGTCAAGATGTTTTTATATAATTTATTTGCGATCATATTATTGATATTGGAGAACTCTATGTTTACTTCTCACATACTAGAATTGAGTCTTTATGCTAATCAGTTCAAATTCTACATTGACCTTCAAATTTTATGTTGCCGAAATGAATTTATAGATTTAAGTGATTTGAGATTTGTTTTTTTCAGTTTAATAAAATCATGTATTTCAACAATATATCAGATGGATTGAATTTCAATTCCTTGCAATATACACTAATTATGTTGTGCCTAATATATGTGGAACCCTTCTTTTAATGCATTTAAGTTTTGTTTACAGTGATTGAAGTGAACAATTAAGCCAATTAACATTTATGTCGGCCAATTTTTTTTTAAATCCCCTTTTTTTGATTATCTTTACAGTATTTGATGTTTTTTTGTTTTAATTTGACAGATTAGTTCTCATACAATTGTTTGTTTGAACCTCATTCATTTTTTTTTTCCATTTGATAAATATGTGAACATAAACCACATATTTATGTAGATGGTTTAGAATGAAACAAATGATTTGTATGTGGAGTTTTCAGAGTCATTTCAAGGGAGTGATGAGTTAGGTACCTTTTTTAAAATAAGGGGTAGCTGATTGTGAAGTCTGATACATGTCCGTTCCTTCTGTTAACAGGGCTTGGCATGAATTTTCCACTTTTATTCTTCCATTATGACTTATGATGATAAATAAGCTATCTTTTGCACACTTGTATGGACAAACGAAAGATCTGTTTTCTTTGGACACATTAATAAGCACAATGACCTTATTTTATAACTCGGGAGGAATCACAAATGGAAGTTCCTAGAATACATATGTGGTTCAAAGAAGGGGAGTAGGTAAGACCACATCGATGACTGAAAGTCTAGGTAGGATATAGCGACACCTTATGAACATGGCAAAGGGGTCTAGCAACAACTTATGTATCAGGCTTGAGCTCATCACACCCTGCAAATATACACATGTTTCTGTAAATTCTTGCGCCATGACAAAGGGACGTTGTCACAATGAATTGCAAAATTTGCCTTTCTCCTAGAAAGTTTTTACTTGTGATAAAGTTCACAGTTTTTTTTTTGATGTCTCAGTCCTGTTTCGTCCCATTGAACACTCTGTAGATAATGTGTGATAATTTTTTTCCCAGATTTATGCCATGATATAAAAAATGTGTCGTCTATTCACAAATATTACTGCTTTCTATGAGGGTGATTATGCGCAAAAAAAGGAGTCGGGGTCGTGTACGACACGGTCATTGTTGGCTTTATGAGTATGGATAATGAAGAGGTTTGTAATTCATGCGACTGATTAATATCATATTGAATAGTATGCATTATTTATACATATGGATTGTTGATCACTGGATTTGCAACACATATTTTTGGTGCAGGAGACGAAATTCCTTTCTATCTTGGCAATCGATTAACGATGGCAAGGCTGGAATTCAAGTTGAGGTTTAGGGATTTTTGCTGAAATTTCTTGGGATATTTGTTGCAGTTTTTTGGCATACATTATGAAGGTTTTCAATATGATTTTGGTGCTTTTATTGGTCTATATGTTTCTTAGTCTAATATTGCAGCTTTGGAAACAATTTCATAACCATGTTTCTTCGAGAGTGATTCTGTAATCATGTTTTCTTTTTTTAAATGTATCTTAAGATATGTTTTTTGTATTTCATTTGTATTAAGTATTTATCAAAACACATGTTTCTTAAACCCGCTGCAGTGCACGTGCTCTTTTCCTCGTTGTATATATATCACTCTATATATCACAATATATATCTAGTGCCGTATATATATATATATATATGTATGTATGTATGTGTGTGTGTGTATATATATATACTAGATTAATGGCCCATGTACTACATGGGACATGTATGAATTATAGATATATATATATATATATATATATATATATATATATAAATATAATAACTTAAATATTATTATAAAAATAATAAAGTTATAATATTTTGATTAACTGACATAGATAATGTAACATCCGTCATTACGACCTGGTACGTGGAATTATTTTAGTGGATAAATAATTTATTAATATTGGGTTGGTCCAATTATATCCCGTTTCGTGGATTGATACGTGTCGGGATTGGGTCTTGCGTGTCATCGGGTTATAATTTTAATGAACGGATTATATTTTTGGGATCATCGGATTATATAATTTTAATGAACGCATTATATGTTTGTGTGGAGAGCTCCAGCAGGGAAGCCAAACTCCAGCATCAAATTGATTGTGTGAATTGAGTTTTGGCTGCATCTTCTTCTTCCTTGTGTGTTCTTGAGCTTCAAAAGGGTAAGATTCCATGAATTGGCCTCTAATTTCTTGTTATATGATATGAATTGGTGAGGGTTGGTTATGAGGCTGTAAAGGGACTATTATGTACTGAATTTGTATGGTTATTTGATGCTGAATTCATGTGTAAAGGAGTTTTGGTACTCCTGGGCAGAGCTGAAATCGCAGGTCAGCCATGGGGTTTTCGCGGTGTCGCGGCGCGACCACCAGGGGGCCCGCGGCGCGACGAATAACCTGCAGGGGAAATTCGAAGTTAACCTTATGAAATGAGTTTGAGTTGGATTAGTGTCGGATTCCTTCGGGATTGCTCGGGGTGGGTTTTATTTGAGTTTAGGGTCTCGTTGGGATTGCTTTGAGTCGGGTTTTGGGTCGGGTCCGGGTATCGGTTGAATTTCGGTTCCGTAGGGTCGGTCGGGTCTGAGTCGATTTTGTGTTATTATGGGATTGTCGTATGTGCATCGGCTGAATTGTGTTTAATCTTCGGGATTTCCGTGTATTACAGGGACTAGCGGATCACGAGCCGGATTCGATCAGGGTGCTCAGACTTCAGGGAATCAGTCAGGTGAGTACTCGAGACTTTTCTAAACGCGCGCCGTCTTTACGATTTTAGCTGTGTTGCTATCTTGTACGTGTTATATGTATGTGAGACATGGACGTGGACCTCAGGTATATTTTATTTCCTTATACGTGTTATGTATGAGATGTGAGATCGATCCAGGGGTCCGCGATGTGTCCCATACGGACGATAAGTCGCGAAGGGGAATCGCGCGGGTTTACTGTCCCTCACAGTCCTTGGGGCGTATATATACGGCAGGGCCTGTAGCCGGGTAGCTTTCGTGTTACAGGGTGTTACCGACCATTGCTGTGTGCGATGTGTCCACCGGGGAGGGGTCCCCACAGGGCTGTGTGTTATTCCGATCTCATACTTGTGTTTATATACCTGAGATGCGTGTTGGGATACCGGGACAGGGATAGGGAATGTGTGCTATGTGCTTATGTGCAGTGTCAACCCTCGTGTACTCACGGGCTTTATAGCTCATGTATTCGAGTCTAACATGTTCAGGGAATCAGAAAGGACCTCAGCCGCAGCCGAGGTAGATCCGAGATTGATGGAAGATTTGTAATAGTTTCGTATCTTGTATAGAACGACTTGTAGTAGTTGTTTTGGGAATTGTGTATCCAGTAATCGAGATGATATGTTTTGTTAATCCGGGATTGTGAATGTATTGACCGTGTTTGACTTATGTGTTTAAAGTTTTAAATTAGCCGTAATCTGTCGTATCCTATGACACGTGTGTTATAGATCCATTGCGTTAGTGCCACTTATGATATTATGTTGACGTGGCATTTCCGGGATCGGGAGGGGTGTTACAGCATGGTATCAGAGCTTGTGGTTTGAAGTTTGAGTATCATTAGTGGATGCTTAACTTAGACCTTGTTCCGGTCCATGGGGGATCGTTTTGCGATTATATTAGTGGATTAACCGACCTGGCTTAGTGTATAACGCTGGTTGATTTATCCTTTGTGCTTAATCGTTTTATTTTGTGTAGATTATAATGGCAGATCAGGGAGAGGGTTCGGGCGCAGGTAAGCCGCCTGGTGATGAGTATATCTGAAAATCCGAGATGCTAGAGGTTCTTACCGAGTTTTACAGGCAGCAGAAAGAGCAAGAAAGGGAACAGGGTCAGAGATTGAGCCCAGTTGTTCAGCGTACCGAGACCGGATCAGGGGGTGGGGCATCGTCACCTTCTCTGAGGGGTGGGTCTTTCAAAGGTTTTATGACAGGGGCTCCGCCGCAGTTTAGGGGTGACGGTGAGCCGGAGGCGGCCATCGCGTGGGAACGAGAGATTGAGGCCGCGTTCCGAGTGGCCCACGTGGATCCCAGGGATATGGTTGGGTATGCCGCTTATCAGTTACGGGGCGGTGCTTCGCAGTGGTGGAAATCGATTGAGTCTTCGATGACTTAGTCCGCCGCTTACGCCATGACTTGGGAGCAGTTTAGGGCTATGTTTGAGCTCTAGTACATTCCGAGGGACGAGAGGCGAGAGATGGAGCGTCGGCTCCTCCATTTGCTACTGATGTTGTTTCGGGTACGTATATTCTTAACGGACTTCGAGCTCGTGTACTGTTTGATTCTCGGAGCCGATCGCTCCTATATGTCTGTTATATTTTGTGCGTATTTTAGTGTGTCTCCTTCTTCTCTATCTGTTCCGTTGGTTGTCGAGAGGGTCGATGGGAGTTCGATGTTAGTGAGTCGGGTTTATCAGGACTGTGTGTTAGAGATAGATTCCCATCAGTTTGTGATCGATTTGCTGCCGATTGAGATCAGTAGCTTCGATGTGATTGTGGGTATGGACTGGTTGACTGCCAGGCGGGCTGATATTCTGTGTGCCAAGAAGATCATCCGTATACCCAATTCTGAAAGTGAGAGTGTCATTATCTATGGGGAGCACCGTAAGGGAGATATTGTGATTGTATCTATGGCCATGGCTCAACGGTATGTGTCTAAGGGGTGCGAGACCTTCCTAGCTTATGTGGTGGATGCGAGGAAGGAAAAGAAGGCCTTAGAGGATATTCCAGTGATTCGTGAGTTCCCTGAGGTATTCCCAGAGGAGTTGCCTGGGTTACCGCCAGATCGCCAAGTGGAGTTCAGAATAGATCTTGTTCCCGGGGCGGTGCCGATCGCTAAGACGCCTTATAGGCTGGCACCGACAGAAATACGAGAGTTGATGTCTCAGTTGCAGGAGCTTCTGGATTGTGGATTCATCCGTACGAGTTCGTCACCGTGGGGTGCGCCAGTGTTATTCGTGAAAAAGAAGGACGGTAGCATGCGGATGTGTATCGACTACAGGGAGTTGAATAAAGTGACCGTGAAGAATCGTTATCCGCTTCCACGTATCGACGACCTGTTCGATCAGCTCCAGGGCTCGAGTTTCTTCTCCAAGATCGATTTGCGGTCTGGTTATCATCAGTTGAGGGTCAGGGACGAAGATGTGCCGAAGACGGCGTTTCGGACTCGTTATGGGCACTACGAGTTCCTCGTCATGCCGTTTGGTTTGACTAACGCACCCGCTGCTTTCATGGATTTGATGAATCGGGTGTGTAGAGCGATGTTGGATAGATTCGTGATCGTGTTCATCGATGATATCCCTATCCATTCGCGGAGTGTCGGGGACCACGAGCAGCACCTCCGAGAGGTTTTGACCGTGCTGCGCAGGGAGAAGCTGTACGCGAAGTTCTCCAAATGTGATTTTTGGCTTCGGGAGGTGCAGTTTTTGGGTCATGTGGTCAGTGCCGAGGGTATAAAAGTGGATCCAGCCAAGATTGAGGCAGTGATGAGCTGGGAACCTCAGAGATCGGTGCCTGAGATTCGTAGTTTTCTGGGTCTCGCCGGGTATTATAGACGCTTCATCCAGGATTTCTCGAGGATTGCCTTGCCGTTGACGAGACTGACACGGCAGTCCTTTCCATTCGAGTAGTCCGAAGAGCAGGAGCGTGCGTTCAGAGAGTTGAAGACCTGGTTGTGTCAGGCTCCAGTGTTGGATTTGCCGGAGGGTACCGATGATTTCGTAGTGTACTGTGACGCTTCAGGGTCAGGGTTGGGTTGTGTTCTAATGCAACGGGGGAAGGTGATCGCCTACGCTTCGCGACAGCTAAAGACTTATGAGGAGAACCATACCGTGCATGATTTAGAATTGGACGCCATCGTGTTCGCGTTGAAGATTTGGCGCCATTATCTGTATGGATCTCGGTTTATTGTGTATACCGACCATAAGAGTCTTCAGTACCTGTTCAGCCAGAAAGATCTGAATATGCGACAGCGCCGTAGCCTCGAGTTGCTTAAGGACTACGATTGTGAGATTCAGTACCACCCGGGTCGGGCTAATGTGGTAGCTGACGCACTGAGCCGTAGGGCATGCGGCCAGACTATGATTTCTAGGGCTTCGAGGCTTGAGATTACCTCGACATTGATCGATAGTCTGAGGTTAGCGCAGCAAGAGGGCCTGCGGGGTGATAATGTGAAAAGGGAGCGTCTGACCGGGCAGCTTGAATCATTGATCAGGGATGATCGCGTGTTGTTTGTGTTTCATGATAGGGTCTGGCTCCCGAGGGTTGGGAAATTGCGGCAGTTGATTCTTGATGAGTCGCATCGGTCGAGGCTATCCGTGCATCCGGGGAGCACTAAGATGTACCGTGATCTCCGTGACTTTTACTGGTGGCCAGGAATGAAAAGGGATGTGGGACGATATGTCGAGCAATGCATGACGTGTCTCAGGGTCAAAGCCGAGCATCAGAAGCCGCACGGGCATCTACAGCCGTTAGAGATCCCCGAGTGGAAGTGGTACCACATCACGATGGATTTCATTGTGAGACTTCCACGCACGGTCCGCGGAAATGATATGATCTGGGTTATAGTGGATCGACTAACGAAGAGTGCGCACTTCTTAGCCGTTCGGGGTACTATCACTATGGATCAGTTAGCGAGGCTGTACATCAACGAGGTAGTATTGCGACATGGGATTCCGATGTCGATTACTTCAGACAGGGATACGCGGTTTACGTCTCGTTTCTAGCAGAGTTTCCAGCGGGAATTAGGCACCAGAGTTCAGTTGAGCACAGCATATAGACCGCAGACTGACGGGCAGACCGAGCGCACCAATCAGACCCTCGAGGATATGTTGCGGGCGTGTGCTATCGACTTCAGCGGCAATTGGGATGTGCATTTACCGTTGGTCGAGTTCGCTTATAATTACAGCTATCACGCCACGATCAAAATGGCTCCATTTGAGGCACTATATGGGCGTAAGTGCCTGACCCCAGTGTGTTGGGGCGAGGTCGGTGAGCGACCTATCAGTGGGCCGGAGCTGCTTCAGGAGACTAGTGACAAGGTGGTCATGATTCGGGAGCATATTAGGGTCGCCCAGAGCCGTCAGAAGAGTTATGCCGATCGTCGTCTGAAAGAGCTAGAGTTCAGTGTCGGGGACCGAGTCTTGCTAAAGGTGTCGCCGTGGAAAGGGGTTATCCGGTTCAGACATCGTGGGAAGTTGAGTCCGCGGTATATCGGGCCGTTCGAGATTGTTGAGAGAGTCCGGGATCAGGCCTATCGACTGTGATTGCCTTCAGAGTTGGCCGGTGTGCACGATACGTTTCATGTGAGTCATCTCCGGAAATGTCTGGCTACAGATGATCAGTATGTGCCCTTATCTGAGATTTCTGTCAATGATCAGCTGCGAAATGTGGAGCAGCCCGAGGCCGTTACCGGCCGAAAGATCAAGAAGTTGCGAAATAAAGAGATTGCTTTGGTACTCGTTCAATGGAGACATCATAAGGGTACCAACGCTACCTGGGAGCCCGAGTCAGAGATGCGATCGAGATATCCTCACCTATTCCAGAGTTCGAGTTAGATTCCGGGACGGAATCTTTTTAAGAGGGGAGGATTTGTAACATCCGTCATTTCGACCTGGTACGTGGAATTATTTTAGTGGATAAATAATTTATTAATATTGGGTTGGTCCAATTATATCCCGTTTCGTGGATTGATACGTGTCGGGATTGGGGCTTGCGTGTCATCGGGTTATAATTTTAATGAACGGATTATATTTTTGGGATCATGGGATTAAATGAGTTAAAGGGGCATAAATAGTGAAAATGTGATATCGGGTTCGGGTTATTAGGTTCGGGACCGATTAAAAATAGAAACGTACATATATGCTTATCCCTTTTCCTTCTTATCCATCTTGAGATAACCTAAAGTGTGAAAGTGTGTGTTTGTGTGGAGAGCTCCAGCAGGGAAGCCAAAATCCAGCATCAAATTGATTGTGTGAATTGAGTTTTGGCTGCATCTTCTTCTTCCTTGTGTGTTCTTGAGCTTCAAAAGGGTAAGATTCCATGAATTGGTCTCTAATTTCTTGTTATATGATATGAATTGGTGAGGGTTGGTTATGAGGCTGTAAAGGGACTATTATGTACTGAATTTTTATGGTTATTTGATGCTGAATTCGTGTGTAAAGGAGTTTTGGTACTCCTGGGCAGAGCTGAAATCGCAGGTCAGCCATGGGGTTTTCGCGGTGTCGTGGCACGACCACCAGGGGGCCCGCGGCGCGACGACTAACCTGCATGGGAAATTCGAAGTTAACCTTATGAAATGAGTTTGAGTTAGATTAGTGTCGGGTTCCTTCGGGATTGCTCGGGGTGTGTTTTATTTGAGTTTAGGGTCTCGTTGGGATTGCTTTGAGTCGGGTTTTGGGTCGGGTCCGGGTATCGGTTGAATTTCGGTTCCGTAGGGTCGGTCGGGTCTGAGTCGATTTTGTGTTATTATGGGATTGTCGTATGTGCATCGGCTGAATTGTGTTTAATCTTCGGGATATCCGTGTATTACAGGGACTAGCGGATCACGAGCCGGATTCAATCAGGGTGCTCAGACTTCACGGAATCAGTCAGGTGAGTACTCGAGACTTTTCTAAACGCGCGCCATCTTTACGATTTTAGCTGTGTTGCTATCTTGTACGTGTTATATGTATGTGAGACAGGGACGTGGACCTCAGGTATATTTTATTTCCTTATACGTGTTATGTATGAGATGTGAGATCGATCCAGGGGTCCGTGATGTGTTCCATACGGACGATAAGTCGCGAAGGGGAATCGCGCGGGTTGACTGTCCCTCACAGTGCTTGGGGCGTATATATACGGCAGGGCCTGTAGCCGGGTAGCTTCCGTGCTACAGGGTGTTACCGACCATTGCTGTGTGCGATGTGTCCATCGGGGAGAGGTCCCCACAGGGCTGTGTGTTATTCCGATCTCATACTTGTGTTTATATACCTGAGATGCGTGTTGGGATACCAGGACAGGGATAGGGAATGTGTGCTATGTGCTTATGTGCAGTGTCAACCCTCGTGTACTCACGGGCTTTATAGCTCATGTATTCGAGTCTAACATGTTCAGGGAATCAGAAAGGACCTCAGCCGCAGCCGAGGTAGATCCGAGATTGATGGAAGATTTGTAATAGTTTCGTATCTTGTATAGAACGACTTGTAGTAGTTGTTTTGGGAATTGTGTATCCAGTAATCGAGATGATATGTTTTGTTAATCCGGGATTGTGAATGCATTGACCGTGTTTGACTTATGTGTTTAAAGTTTTAAATTAGTTGTAATCTGTCGTATCCTATGACACGTGTGTTATAGATCCATTGCGTTAGTGCCACTTATGATATTATGTTGACGTGGCATTTCCGGGATCGGGAGGGGTGTTACAGATAATTAACTAAAATTATTTTTTAAAAATTTTTTATTCTTATTATAATAAATATATATTGAAGATATGAAATATTAATTGTAACAAAAAAACTAAATCAATTTTGTAATGTTTTTGCCTTTAAATTTGAAAACAATATTATTAGAAAGTTATACTTTTATGAAAATTATTATAGTGTTATTCTTTTCATATTTAGATGTATTTTTAATGATAAATAACTTAAAATCATACTTTAATGTATAAGAATTTTTTTGATTTAATTGATTATGAACAAAAATTTAACAATTACAATTGTTAACATAACTTTAAAATAAATATTAATGTGCAAATTTATAAGAATGAGATTGGATTTTAAATTGATACATTAATATACAATTAAACATTTAACCTTTAGTTTAAATTTAAAAAAAATAAAAAGTAATAAATCACTTAGATCATTTTAGATAAAACATCTATACTATATATAATAAGAAAACCACTTGGAGTTTCTTGACCATTGGATGGAAAGAAATCAATGGTCCAGATCAATGACAACTCATAATTATTTATGAAATGTCTCTTATACCCTTAACTAAAATCAATAATTATACCTATGCCATTGTTTTAATTCATTTTCCAAATTTACTACCTTAACTTAATTACATCACATTACATTAAATTTTGATTTTAATTTTTTCATTAATGAATTAATATTAAATTAATTTACAAATTTAACACCTTAACTTAATTGCATTAAATTTTTATTTTATTTTTTTCATTAATTAATTAGTAATAAATTAGATTTTGTAACATTTAAAATTAATGTTTACCTAAAACAAATATCTATCATTATTATCCATAATAATCATAATTAGATCCAAATGTAAAATTTTGAATTAGTTATGTAAATTATTATTATTATTATGTATAATAAAAGAAAACATCAAATGTCACGTGTCACCTCTACGTTCACCAAAAAGATAATTACAACTTATAAAAAATAAAAGATAAATACAATTTAATATTTTTAAAACAGATAAATATACCCTATTTTTTAATCTGTAAATAATAAAAAAAATAAACACAATTATTATTTTTGTATGTTTTTATTTTTACTCATATACATTTTATATAAATAAATTTAATTAAAAATATCCACGTAATACGTGGGTCATAAACTAGTTTTAGGTAAAATTAGAAGTTAGATTAGGAAGTTTTTAAAATTCTTTAATTATATAAGATTTCATTTAATATTTAAAGTTTTCTAAAATTATTAGATGAATTAATTGAGAGAGTTATATTAGGAAAAAGATGCGGGAAAATGAAAATTCTGTACATTGTGGAAGCGCCACGTGGCATTAAATGTTTTGCGCTATTATAATATATAGATATATTAATTAAAACTTTAATATATTAATATAATATATATATATATATATATATATATATATATATATATATATATATATATTAATAATTATCTTTATTATTTAAAGATTATATAATTATCTCTATAATTATAAATCTATTAAATAATATTTATCTTTTATATATTATCTAATAATATATAAATGAGTAGATAATTATTTATAATTATCTCTATTTATTTGTTTATGATTATCATTCTAATTATCTAATAACTAGATGACAATATCAATTCCAATAAATACATCTTTTATTTAATATCCAATAATAAATAAAAGACTAGATAACTATTTATTTAATTATCATCAAATGACAATTAAATCACTTACAATATCTTATATTGTACTTTTAGTCCCCGTACTTTGAGATATAATTAATCACACATTAATTTAATCTCGATGATCATTTCGTGTCATAAAGAATATCCAATATCATTTATTCAGTAGTTTAATTGCATCTGCTCAGTTGTGCTCATCGGTGTGACCCTCAAGTGTTTTATGAAATCAGACATGATGCAGTAGTAATGTCATCTTTACACACCATATACTAACATAAATAATATTCTATACAGAAAAAAATATTCTTTTTATAAAAAACGTTTTTTTACTATAAAAATCAATTCTAATGAAAGAAAAATAAAATGAAATTGAAAAAAAAGTAAGAGAGAGAAAGAGAAAAAAACAGATTTTTTTCCCTTCCAAAAATATCATTTTCACACATTTTCAAAATTCTCCACTATCAAAGTTCTAAATAATTACAAAATTGTCATCCAATATAATAACCATTGATTCTATTAATCCAAAAGCCATAAAATGTTCTTAAGTTCTCACAATATTTATGGTTCTCAATAGAACCCTTCCCCCTATATTATATATATATAATATATAGTATATATATATATATATATAATATATATATATATATATATATATATATATATATATATATATATATATATATATATATATATATATATATATATATATATATATATATATAGAATCAGGTTCATCAGCGTACCTATAAGATTCCAGCGTACCGAGCGTACCCTAATGTGAATGATCATTCATATATATTTTTTTTGAATAGACATGTATAACACAACATTATAAGACTTTTTTTCAAAAGGAGTAACATCATAAATTTTGTGAATGGTAAAAAAAGATCATGTGAATGATCATTCACACCATTCACATAGTGTGAAATGACCATTCACATAAATATGCATTGAGCATTCACATAATTTTTAAGGACACAGAAAGTGTGAATCTATGTGAAATTCATATATCATGTGTATAACATTAAATTAAACATGGTTTTGTGAAAAAAAGTTTTAAAAAAGTTTTTTAAGGTCGGTACCTTCGGGTGCACTTGATTTCGAGAGGTACTTATTTGAACCTGAATCTATATATATATATATATATATATATATATATATATATATATATATATATATATATATATATATATATCTTTGTGTGTGTGGTGTGAGATTTAAAAGTTTACAAGAATATATATTAATAAGGAAGTTTGCAAAAATATATACGTAATCTTTTGAGTTTATAAGGATATATATGAAATGCTCCCTAATAAGTAAATAAGAGTTTATTATGAAAAAACCAACATGTTTTTACGGTTTTTACGTTTCGTCTCTCTATATTATTTTTATACAGAAAAATCATAAAGTTAAATTTTATTTTTTGGTTTTGTGAAATTTGAGTATTAGAGTTCGGTTATAATTGGTAAATCAGGTTTTTAAATACTAAAAAATCTGGTTTTAATATCCAAAAATTTCTAAACCAAAAATAAAAAAATTAACTTGAGGACTTTGCTGAAAAAATAACATGGAGGGCGAAAATACAAAAACGTGAAAATATGTTGAGTTTTTTTCCACAATATAATCCAATAAATAATTAATTAAATAAAGTTAGAGATTTTTAAATTATAAAAAAAATATTTTATTTTAAAACCATCAGATAAAATATCACCTGTGTATCATATATTATCATACTAGTTTATTACCCGCGTATTACGCGGATATGTTTAATATATATAAAATATAATAAATAAAAAGATAAAGATATTAGTTTTTAAACAAAAGTATATAAGATGATGTATTATTTATTATAAACTATTCATTATCTATATTTCTAAATATATAAGAAGAGTAATTATTTTCTTATATATTTTTTAAAACTTTATTTATATTATCTTATAATTAATAAGTTAGTAGATTATTAGATTTTGTTTGGTTTGATTTGATTTGAATTTAAAAGTGGATTATATTAGATATGGATAGATTTAATTAATAAGTTAGTATAGTATTAGATTTTGTTTGATTTGATTTGAATAAAAGTGGATTATATTAGTTTTGGATAGATTTAATTTAAATTTCTTTTTTATTTTTAAAATCTATAAATATCACGTGTCGATTCATGGTGACAACACGTGGCTTCACCAGAAATGAGGATAGTTACTCTTTTAATAGTATAGATAGATTTTGTCTCTCATAAACCCACAACACTTGGTTAAGAGCGCAAAATTACAATAAAATGTATCATAGTTTCATGTAAGTTATAATTAAAGTACCACAATATTACGGGAAAATTAACAAGAAAAGTAATATAAAATACAAAAGTTGACAAAAAAAGTATTGCAAAAAAATTTTGGCCGATAAACATAACGTAAAATTCTGTTTTGGTCAAGAAAAGACATGAAATTCAAATTTTAAGCCAAGAAATATAATCAAATATTATTCTTTTAAAAAAACATAAATTTGATAATTTACCTTCTTAATTGGATATCAGGACCATTTTTTTCATCAAATTTGAATTTTATATCATCTTTCTTGGCCTAAGAAATATCACATT
Source organism: Centrapalus pauciflorus (assembly GCA_020465985.1). Lineage (NCBI taxonomy): Eukaryota > Viridiplantae > Streptophyta > Magnoliopsida > Asterales > Asteraceae > Centrapalus > Centrapalus pauciflorus. The sequence continues at coordinate 25,809 of JAANYP010002486.1, forward strand.
ACACTTATTGTCAATTTTTGTATTTTATGTTACATTTCTTGGTAATTTTTTGTATTATTACTTATGGTTTGATATATGCACTTCATTTACTAACCACATCTTCCTCATATATGTCATATTAATAACAATTAATAAAATTAAAATATTAAAGAAAATGTCACCTAATACGCACGTCACATCATGGTAGGGGTTGGGGTCCTGTTACGCCAATGGGAGTGGCCACGACAACACCTTGACAATGAGAATGCGGATCGGCAAACACAGCCCCCCACCATTGGCATTGACAAGGCATTGGCACGACATGACATTCCACTGTCGAGCCCCTTTCTCTCCCTCCTTCGGTTATATATATAGGGGGATGTTCAATGGATATTTTTTGTGCATCGAATAACCGAATAACCAATTTATAGTCATTGGATTAAGTCCATTTTCGTGATGCATCAGGTGATGTAATGTAACACCCTCCCTTCCCGCATAAATGTCACGTCAACATGTAATCATAAGTGGCAATATCGCAAACATCTCACGAAACACATGTCAGGGGATCAACAGAAATCACTGGTAATTAAAATCTTTAACACAAACATGTCACAATCTAATACAGACGATTAACCCAACTGGTCTAACATACAAAGCCAGACTATCAACTATCACATACAATATTGATTTGACTAATACACAACATAGATGTGAAGATCCCCAAGCCCTGATCCAGCGAATACAGCTACCAATCCCTTCTCTGACTCCCTTAACATGGTAGACTCGAATACGTAAGCTCGGAAGCTCGTGAGTACGCGAGGGTTAGACTCTGCACAATGAACACATAACGTGCATACACATAGCACATACACACATCACAATCTCTATCCTTGTCCCTGGCAATCAACAATGTAACTCAGGTTTGAACACATAGCATGAGATCTGAAGCCCTGCACACGCAATCACTGTGGGGACCCTTCCCCAGCTAACGACCGTGGGCACGGTGGTTAGCTAAAACCCTGTAGCACGGGCGCGAACCAGCTACAGGCCTTGCCCGTGTATACCCGCCCCAAGGACTGTTAGGGACAATCAGCCCGCGCGATCACCCATCGCGAATCACCGCCCGTATTGAACTCATCACGGACCCCTGGACTGGATCTCATCTCATGCACATATAACACACATGTAAGAGTAGATACATACCTGAAGCTCACGTCCCTGTCTCATACACATTGCACAGTATATACGCACAATAACAGCTACACAACTAAAACGATCTCGGGTTTGAAAAGGACTCGAGTACTCACCTAATCCCAAAATTTATGACTCGGTTCAGCTCGTTGGCTCGTCCCTGAAATTACACGGATCCCAAACTGTTAACCCAAACCCAACTCAACGGATACATATAGCAAACATATAATTGAATCTAATCTCAAACACCCAACGGACCCAAAAAGCAACCCCCAACCGGCCCTTAAACCCAAAACAAAACTCGATCCAAAACCCCTATTGGACGCTGACCCGGAACCCCAATGTTAGGGACAATATTTGTAGAGCTGAAATGAATATTACTTTAATAATTGTGTTCATCTCTAAGGGGGAGAATGTTGGGAATAAATAATAGAGATGAAACAATTATATTGTATATAATTGTAAATACTCAATAGATTAGGGGTTATATGTGTAAATACACAATACTTGTGTATTGTGTATAAATAGAAATGTATGCTACGCATGCTGCTATGAATCGAAGATTACACACACACACATATGGATCTGATTTAGAGAGAAAGAAGGATTGCTTTGCAAGAAAGCCGAAACCTCCAATGTAATATTTTCTCTCTTAATCATTCAATAGATTGTGTTTGATTGATAATTGTTCATATGAATTGTGTTGTATATGATTGAATTGCATGAAATATGAATTCACAATTGGTATCAGAGCCTAATATGGCTGAATTTGAGTGAATTTTGAATCTGAAATTTTTTAAAGAACACTGTTATATTCATTTATTTTGAAAATTCGAAAATCAATTGAGGATTTTGATTCTGTGGATGAAATGAACTGATATTTGGATCGAAGGTGCGAATTTTAAAGACGAATTCAATGATATAAGTTTAAAATTTTAATTCCAAACACACAGAATTTAATTGAGAATTTTCAGATTTTTTGAAAAAGTGTGTGTTCTTGAGTTTTTTGGTCGATTTTTGGTTTTTAATCGAGAATTAGCCAAAGTGATTTCACAAAAGTTATTTCTGCTATTAAAACGAACCTTCGAAATCAATTTGAGGTCATTTCATGGATTTTTGTTGAAAAAGTTTGGATATGATCTTGTTTTTGTTGAAAAATGATAAAACTCGGGCATAACTAAATTCATAGTGTAATTCGAGTTTTATAAAGAAGGCATTCGAGTTTGATGAAAGTTTCATTCGAGTTTTATGTATGCTTCATTCGAGTTTTATCCTTAACTGATCGAGTTGGATAAAGAGTTAATCGAGAACTTCATGTTTCATTCGAGTTGATCAAAGCATCAATCGAGAAACTTCATGTTTCATTCGAGTTGATCACAGAGTAATTCGAGTTTCATTTCACTTCACATTCGAGTTGAATCATTCTTCATTCGAGATTCAATAAGCTTCATCCGAGTTTCATACTTAATCAATCGAGTTTCACACTTAATCATTCAAGTTTTATCATTCTTCATTCGAGTTTCAGTCATAACCATTCGAGTTTCATTCTTTTATCATTCGAGTTTGACTATATGACCTATTCTGCTTAAATTGGTCATAACTTTTGACTGGAACATAGTTAGAAGGCCTACCATACGTCAAATCGAAGCTTAAACAGAGAGCTACATTTCTAGAACAGGCGTAGCCGGTTCGGGTAAATTTTCGAGGCCCAATTCCACTTCAGAAAAAAGTTACGGGCATTTTTATTCAGAAAAGCTGAAATTTCAAAGTCAAAAAGTCATTTCAGAGCTGATTTTTCACAAGTAATCATTAACTGAAATAGTTTTTCAAAGTTTTATCAGAATTCATTCAGATTTTCCATAAAAGATCTTGGAAGATTCATTTTTCTGTAATTCATAATGGTGTTTGAACAATTTTCAAAGTCTGAGCTGATTGCCAAACTTACTGAATCTGAAAAGATTCGTAAGAACAATTACGACATTCTCGTTCAGTTAAATACTGATAAACATTTGGCGTTACGTGACGTACAAATACTGAAAGAAGAAATTCAGAGCTTAAAAGAAAAACAAAACTCTGAGAGTTGTGCTCATCAATTGAAAATATCTGAATTAGTTAAAGAACTTGATGAACTGAAACAAGAAAATTTTCAGAATGCAACTCAACTGAAATATCTTTTGCCTGAAAGATCTGATCTTTACAAGATAGTTAAGGATCTTGAAGATACACTTTCTAAGACAAAACAAACTGGTCAGAATTGTATTTTAAACAAAAATGAAGAATTTTTTGCTCTTCAACAAGAGTTGTCTTTAACTAAAGATTTGATTGAGAAGAAAAGACATGAGTTCTTACTTAAAGAACAAGATTTTAAATCAAAATCTGAATTGTTTGAAGATGAAAGACAAATGTTCTTAATCAAAGAACAATCTTTTAAATCTGATTACCAATCATTTGATCATGACAAAAATTCAAATTTAGTCATTATCAAAAGTTTGGAAGATCAGATACTTCATCTTACAAAACAATTACATGTGTTTACTTCATCAACTGAGTCAAAGGTTAAGACCCCTTCTTCAGTATGTTTAAAATTCAATGTTGATCACTCTGGTTTGTCTTCTGTAAGTGAAGTGAATCTAACTAACTCTGCTAAGTTTGATTCATCTTCAAATCTGAAACTTAAGTATCTTCTCAAGATACATAAAGGCAAAGACAAAATCATTGAAAATCTTCCGGTTAAGATTTACACAGGTGAATCTTCAAAGCCTAATGTTTTTAGCGTTTTTGGAAATACTGGTCCGTCTAATCAGAAAACATTTTCAAAGAAAACGACCACGTATTACCAAAAACAGGCCACAACCGGACAGTTTTTCAGGAAGAAGAGTTCAGAAAATTCTAATCATTCAAAGTCAAGTTTCTTTACACACTCAGATATTAAATTTTCAAATACTCAAAGAAATTTGTTTTCTGCTTTTGAAAAAGAAGCTAATAATTATAATCTGCAATGGGTACCTAAACCCAAGTATAAGTGGGTACCAAAACCTGTTTTGAAATGGGTACCCAAGAGCGCTAACAAGTCTGGATCCAAATCTGTTTGGATACCAAAGACATCTTAAATTCTGCAGGTTTTAGGTTTCTTATCATTTCAGATAAGGACCCGTTCTTCATTTCAATAGGCTTTTGATTACTTCAGGTCAAGACCCGTGCTTCAACTCAAAATTGGTTTCTAGTTAAATTCAGACTAGAATCCGGACTTCAATGAACCAGAGACAATGGTTTTCAGTTACTTCAGACTGAAACCCAAGCTTATGCGAAAAATGGCTTCTAATCACTTTAGATTAGAACCCGAGTCTGAGAGACAAATATTACTGGAATTATTGCCCTGAATTCAACTCCGAAGCTGAAATTGACAAAGAGGGAGTTTTATTTTTATAATTTTTTGCTCAGAGACAACAGTTGAGTGAAGTCAACTGAAGACAATTGCTACATCATATCAAATGAATTGATCAATGGAGAGAATTAAAAAGCTATTCATGATTCGAGGGGGAGTGTACTTACAAGAAAATACAAGAAAAGAGAAGTTCAGAGAAGAAGATATGTGAAGATCAGAGAGAGTCAAATAAAGAAAAGAAGAAGATTCAGAGATCAGAGAATAGAAGAATATTCACGAAAAAGTCCCTGAAATGATCTTTTATCAGAAAATTGATTTCATCTCTAAGGGGGAGATTGTTAGGGACAATATTTGTAGAGCTGAAATGAATATTACTTTAATAATTGTGTTCATCTCTAAGGGGGAGAATGTTGGGAATAAATAATAGAGATGAAACAATTATATTGTATATAATTGTACATACTCAATAGATTAGGGGTTATATGTGTAAATACACAATACTTGTGTATTGTGTATAAATAGAAATGTATGCTACGCATGCTGCTATGAATCGAAGATTACACACACACACATATGGATCTGATTTAGAGAGAAAGAAGGATTGCTTTGCAAGAAAGCCGAAACCTCCAATGTAATATTTTCTCTCTTAATAATTCAATAGATTGTGTTTGATTGATAATTGTTCATATGAATTGTGTTGTATATGATTGAATTGCATGAAATATGAATTCACACCTAACCTGGACTCGGCCCAACCCCGGCCATCGCGGCCCACGCCCCAGTCCCCATTGCGGCCGTGCTCAGCCCAGCCGCGTCGCGACCACGACTACAGATCATGACCGCGATCCCTGTCAACTGGCTCTCCCTGTGCTTCGTCGATCGATCTGCCCAGAGGTGACAAACCCCCATAACTTTGACTTTTCAGCAGCAATAACTCAAATACTCCATATATATCAATCCTCCACATATTATAACTAATTTCCTGAAACACCCTCCAACTAAAATAGATGTTTCACGAACATTTAACGATAATTATCAATAAATACTTGCGGAATTGTGGTCAAATTTAAAATTTTCAATATACAGAACCATCAACATGATTCTCCCCACTTTGCTACCTATCAATGAGCAAAGTGTGATGAATCATGGATCAAATGTTTGGGGATATATTGTCTAAACATCCAATTACAAGAACAAGTGATAAGCTAAGTCCATTCACTTGTAGATAACAAAATGGGAGTCCACTATGCCCCAACCCCAAGTATTGTCGAAGCTATACCAAAACAACGAGCCGCTAGTCAAGCTCCAAGTCTACTACGACAATGATCAGGCGCGACCTTTTCCCTTACCTGAAAAGGTTAACAACTAAAGGGGTCAACAAAGTTGAGTGAGTTGCTAGATTAGTTAAGAAACATAATATACATGCATACAACAACAATCAACAAGTATGTTCAACAATCAACATGAATGAGTGCTCGATTTAGGCTTAGAGCTAGCCCAACATTTGCTCAATTTAGGCTTAGAGCTAGCCCAACATTTGCTCAATTGAGACTTAGAGCTAGTCCAACGTGTTGCTCAATTTAGACTTAGAGCTAGTCCAACATATTGCTCAATTTAGGCTTAGAGATAGCCCAACAGTTCCATGGATATCCAGGTGAGGTCAAATGAAAGATTAACAAGTATAGTGAGGCCCAAGGTGCCTCACATATGGCCAACAAATCAATATGAAAGAATTGAGAACAACAAGCAACTACTATCAAGATGTCAACCATTAGTTCAACGATGTGGTCAACAATAAGCAATGCACATTATGTAACACTAATGTTAGAACTTACAGTGATTTGCACAATAAAGCTTTGGTCCGCCAAAATGAATCGAAACGATCAAATTCAAGTTAAGTCGCTTCCAATGGGCTCCGATCGATCTAACCACCTATAACAATTATAAATATATTGCTCATAAGCTTCCATACCCTAAACAACTCTAAAAACCTCTCCGACAAGGTTTCGGGTTCTAAACCAAATGCCTCGGTTCGTTTCGGGACCCTATAAGGCCCGAATTTAAAATTAGACTTTTAAACCCTTCAAATGCTTAATTTAGATGTATTTTAGTAGTATTAGATGTTAGCATAGGACCCCATAGCTAAAAATCAATTTTTTTTGGACAGCCAGTTTTGACTCATCGAGTCGCCTGGGGTAACTCGTCGAGTCGCTCAAATTCTGTGAGCAGAAAAATTTGACTCAGCGAGTTGCTCACAGACCTGCACTTCTTCCCCCTACGGGTTTAACACCCAAAATTTCAAAACTCAACCAAACTCAAAACCAACACTTGAAATCGATTATACAACATTTTTAAACACTTTTGAGCTCATTTTGAGCTTCCAAAACATGTCAAATGCTACTGATTGATCCATGGCTCAATTTGAGCCCTAAATAGGATTTCAACCAAAACTAACCCAAACTAACACAAACTACCAATGTAGTTACATATTTTGGCTCCATTTGATCATACAACAATATACTAACACATACTCAAAGATTGGAACCATTTATCAACCCAATCCAACAATCTCACTTTGCGTTGCATTCTCCAAAAATGGTGAAATGGAGAAGAAATGAAGAAGAAGAACAAAGGAGATGATTATACCTTCAATGGATCTTCAATAATCACAAATTTGGCCTTGATTCCTCCAAATACGTTAGGCAATAGTAAACCCTAGCTCAAGTTCTCTCTTTTTCTCCTCTCTTCTCTTTCAAAATGCAAGAACAATGTTTTTGGGTGTGGGTGTGTGCATATGCATGGTTTTGAGGAAAAAGGGAGGGGGAGAAGTTTGGCCATTTGCCACTTTTGCCCCCTCCAACTTATCTCTCACACATAACTCTTTCCTAAACATCTTTTATTTAACAAATACAAACCACAATGCTACAACTTGCAACAATTAAATAGTTCAATACCCAAATGAGTAGTTTTGACATAATTATTTTAAATGGATTCAAACACTACACTACACCATTCTTATGTCATAGTTAATTGTTATTTAATTGTTTTACAAATTTTGGGGCGTTACATTTCCCCCAAATACTAACATTATACAACACACAAATCAATAGCTAAACCCATGGATTCTTACCTTTGCAACCTCAAAACTCAAGATGAAGAGGAGGATGAAGAGGACTTCGAAATTCAGCAATTAAATTTGGAGTTGAAATGGATTTCTGCTGCTGGAACTCACGTACACACATACACACTATTTCTCACTTTCTAAATAAGGAAAGAAGGTGAATAAGGAAGCATATATATATATATATATATATGGTTTCCATTTTAGGCGGGTTCCGACCCAACAACCCGAACCCGATACCCCATTTTCATAATTAATATCCACGTAACCCGATTAAATCCACTAAAATGACAACACAATGACACGTAATTTGCAATCCCGACACATATCGATCTACTAATTGGGAGACAATTGGGCCAACACAATAATAATAATTTAAAAATCTCACTAAAATAATTACACGCAATTATTCTGGAAACGGGATGTTACATGTAACATACCTGATTCTTTCATGATGCAAAATATCATATGTATCTAGCGACAGGTAGTTTAGGAAAAAAAAATAACTAGTCAAATAATAATTAATTTTATAATAACTGAATATTCCATCAAATAATTAATAATAAATTCTAAATAAATTGAACTTATACAATTCTAAATTTAACAAAATTTATACAAATTCAAAAAAGAAGATGAAAATATTTATGTCACCACCATCACAGATGCTGCTACTATTCTGTAACATCTTCTTCATTTTCAAACCGTTGATGCATTGCTTCATTATTCATCACCATGAAAATCCAACTACATTTGAACCACCATTCAAATCTTTGAAGAAACTTCGTTTATCTTTCATTCAAATCTCCGAATCACATTCGTTCAAGAACCATCGTCAACATCATCACCTGTTCATCACCATCATCACCAATGTGATGCATCTCCATTCATGGGTTCATCGTCTTCTTCACATAGGATGCATTTTTGTTCATCGTCTCTCCACATAGAAAGCAGAGAAAAGAAACACCATTAAAAGTATCTGAGTGTTGTAAGCGCTCAACAAACACTGTTTCAACAAACAAAAAATTGCATGATAAAGACAATTGGTCACCAAAATTGACGAGATACAAGTAAAGGAAAGAATTTTGGAAGTATGCAAGAATCCCACTTTTGTCAAAAATATCTGCTTCCAACCTATTAAATCACAAGTTACTATTTTCTAATAAACTAGCAAAGTTCGATGAAAATACAATATGCACTTATCTGTATTCATGGGATATTACTGTATATTAACCTGTACAACATGTGGAGCCAAACTCCAAAATGAATATTCAAGCAGTGGCGGTCCTAGAAAAAGTTTTTATAGGGGTCGGAATTTATCACGTTGCGACAGTACGAGCGTTTGTGATTCTATACAAAACTTTTACACCTCAAAAGATCGGGTCAGGTCGGACTATCTTGATTACATAATAAATGAAATGCGTAAATGCTACAACTCATTAGTCGTTACAAATTAAAAGAAATTAGATTTTACAGTTGTTTCCTATGAATTTTAATTTTTGAAAACAAGTTATTAGTTATCATATCATTTTGTGAAACATTGAGTAATTTATTCTCTATGGTGCAAATGCAACAGTCAGTAAACTATTTATCACCAATTGAATTGAGTAATTACTTATAGAATTTTTGTGGAGAAATATTAGAAGCTCTTCTATTTGATAAAGACTCAGGGTTTGGTAAAAAAAAATTTCAAAATCGGTTCATGTTGTTTAATGAAATAAAACAATTAAGTAAATGCAACTTAATATTAACTGTTAAACACTTAAAGTCTCAAAACAAATAATAAACCAAATTTCTGAAAGACTAAAACAACAAAAAACATTCTTACAAACACCAAACAAGTAACAATAAAACTAACAATATATTATTAGTCCAAGCCCAAATGCGAAGTGTCCAACAATAAATTAGCCAAATAATTGAATGTTTAATATACATGTATTTTTATACTATTTGTTAAATTGGTAACAAACTATTAGGTTTTGATATAATTTTTTAGATTTTGTAACAATTTTTTTATGTGTAAAGTTTATAAATACCAATAAAGATATTGGAGTCGAACTTAAAAAATCATAGGGGTCGAAAATTTTTCGATTATATATATAACACGTAAAATACAAAAATTATCGGGGTCGTTTAACCCCATACCCCTTATTGGGTCCGCCTCTGATTCCATAATATTATGCAACGAGAACACAAATAATAATCAAGGTTAAAGATTTCAGTATGAGCATGCAAAAACTAATTAAAGATATTTGGACATAAATGGAATGAATTTGAAATCAATATGGAATGTCCTAACAATAAAACCACTAATCAAGTTTTTTTTTTTCAGAAGTTTCGTATTTGATTTACGGGTTTAAATAAAAAAATGAAAATAAAATTATTAATTTTGAAATTAATAGAAAATAAATCCAACATTCCAAAACTACCCTTAATGCACCTTCTTTTAATAGATCAACTAGGTTATTACCCGTGTACTACACGTGTTGATCTTATTAATTAGAACTAGTAACCCACGTATTACGTGGATATTTTTAATTAAATTTATTTATATAAAATGTATATGAGTAAAAATAAAAACATACAAAAATAATAATTGTGTTTATTTTTTTATTATTTACAGATTAAAAAACAGAGTATATATTTTTTTTTAAATATTAAGTTGTATTTATCTTTTATTTTTTATAAGTTGTAATTATCTTTTTGGTGAACGTAGATGTGACACGTGACATTTGATGTTTTCCTTTATTATACATAATAATAATAATTTCCACAAATAATTCAAATTTTTACATTTGGATCTAATTATGATTATTATGGATAATAATGATAGATATTTATTTTAGGTAAACATTAATTTTAAATGTTACAAAATCTAATTTATTACTAATTAATTAATGAAAAAAATAAAGTCAAAATTTAATCCAATTAAGTTAAGGTGTTAAATTTGGAAAAAGAGGTGGAAAAATAAAATTTTCTTGTATTGTAGAAGTGACATATGACATGAATTGTTTTGTTTTATTATAATATATAGGTTAATCAACCCATGTATTACATGGGTTGATTTAGAAAATACATATTTTTTATATATTAATAATTATTATAAAATTTATATATAATTAAAATAAAAAAATTGAAAGCTAGTTAAATTAAAGATAAAAAAATATTTAGTTGTTTCATTTTAAATAAAAAATATTATTATATTGTATTATTAAAACAGATTATATGTGTTTGCAAAAAATATTTTTTTTATTTTTTTTAACTTCAAATATGAAATATCAATGTAAGAAACACAAAACTTCAATTATGTGAATGTGTATATATTTTGAAAATGATAAAAATATAAAATTGGAATATATGAAAATCAACAATCAAAATTTATCATATTCACAATTGAAGTTTTATCAATTAAATCTTGTTAGCAAAATAATTATAAAAAAAATTTAACTTTATTTACTACACTTCTACATTTGAATCCAATTTTTTACATTTTAATTTAACTATGATCATTAAGGATAATAATGACACATATTTATTTTAGGTAAATATTAATTCATTAATGAAAAAATTAAAATCAAAATTTAATGTAATTAAGTTAAGTTAGTAAATTTGGAAAATGAATTAAGAAAATGGCATAGGTATTATTATTGATTTTAATTAAGGGTATAAGAGACATTTCCTAAATATTTATGAGTTGTTATTAATATGGACCATTGATTTCTTTCCATCCAATGGTCCAGAAACTCCAAGTGGTTTTCTTATTATATATAGTATAGATATATATAAAAATATAAAATAATATAAAATAATTATAAGATTTAAGTAAAAAAAAGTAGATACATAGTTTCAAATTATAAACCAAAAAATACTTCCTTATAAACAATATTGGTTTTTTATGCTAACTCTACCTTCCTTATCTAAAATAAAAAATTTAAACCTTCTTTACTAATTTTAACTTTAGAAATGACAACAATTTGCATAACAGAAACCTTTATTTGAAGGTTTTATTTATAAACATCTGCTAAATAATTGTATTTATTAAGTTAATTTAATTCGTTTTGTTCATTATTAATAGCAAAAAAGAATATTGTACACATTGCATGTTATTGTTAAGCCAAGTGGCGTTCTAGTTAAGCGCCATATGACATCTAGTTATTCATTTAATAGAATAGATAGATTATACATCTTTGGTTCCTCGAGGTTTTCCATTGAATCCCAATCTCTCTCTCTCTCTCTCTCTCTCTCTATATATATATATATATATATATATATATATATATATATATATATATATATATATATATATATATATATATATATATATATATATATATATATATATATTATAAGTTTAATAGAATACTATAAGTTGCACACATAATAATTCACCGGTTGCACATAAAAAATTTTCATTGCCGAAGGAGGTTATTTGGGAGGGGACCCGTTGCACGGGCTACCCCCATTCCCTCATAGGTCCCGGACGCCTATGCTTTCAATTACTTACGTATTTCAGATAATTAATAAATAAGATCTTTTTAATTAGTTTTAAATATAAATCAACTTTTTTTTTGTAACTTTAACTTTAGGTTAAAAAATATTAAAGTTGGTAAAAAAAAAAAGAAATATTAATAATTGTAAAAGTAAAGAAACAAAAAGAAAAAGAACATAAAAGTTTGCAACAAACTAAAACTTAGAAAATGTTGGTTAAAAAGAATAAACCTATATATTAGGGATGTCTACTTGGTAAAGTAGGATGTCTTTTTAGACATCTGATATCCCTGCAAAAAAAAAAAAAAAAAAAAAAAAAAAAAAAAAAAAAAAAAAAAAAAAAAGTAACACCATTCTTCTTGGACTTATTAATCACCTTTTATAAAGTCATGTCAGCTTATTTCATGTGGCATTTTGAAAACATGTACATTTAGAATATTCTCATACAAGATATAATATTTTAATAAAGTTATGTAAATTTTTTTATGATTAATAATTATAAGGGCAAATAAACAAAAATAGTAACAAGTTTTGACATTTTTATCATTAATAGTAATATTATTTATCTTTTATCATTAATAGTAACAACTTTTTATTTTTCAATCAATAATAGTAATGGTTGACCTGTAAACCTATTTAGTAGGTCACCAACTTTTCAATTACAAAAAATAGTAACATTTTTTCAGATTTTTATCAATAATAGTAACATATCAAATTAAAAACATAATTTTTTATTTTATTAAGTTTTCTAATATTCCATAAACACCAAAATAAACCAAATTTTTCAACAAAAAATTACGAACCATCATTTCCTTAGTTTTTCCGAATAAAATAATACATATCGTTCCAATTTTTTAGTTTTTTCCAATCTAAACGGGTCATAGTTTTTTTATTTAAAAAACAATAAATCAAAATGAGTCTCAATATTTTTCATTCATAAAACTATAAATCACAATGAGGCATGATTTTTCCATTCATTGAAAAACTAAAAAATGAATGGGTCGCAATACTTTTTCATTCGTAATAGTTTTCATTCAGAATAAAAAAAATTACAAATTGATCAGCTTTTTAGTAAATTCCAAACGAAATTGATTACAAACCATACAACTTTTAACTTTCCCGAATGAAAAATACGATCCAATCATGTTTTTGATTTATTTTACAAAAAAACTATAAATCATTTTGATTTTCCGTACAATATAATTACAACTCATTTATTTTTGTGTTTTTAACAACGAGAAAACTATGAATTATTTCAGTTTATAGTTTCGTACAAGTGGTTATGTATCGTTTTTATGGATTGCAATATTTTTCATTCGGTAAAACTATAAACTGAAATAATTCATAGTTGTTTTCGTTGCTAAAAACACAAAAATAAATGAGTTGCAATTATTTTGTACGAAAATTAAAATGATTTATAGTTTTTTGTAAAAAAAAATCTAGATTGAGTCGTAGTTTTTCATTCAGGAAAGCTAAATGTTGTATGGTTTGTAATCAATTTCGTTTGGAATTTACTAAAAAACTGATCAATTTGTAATTTTTTTATTCCAAATGAAAACTACTACGAATGAAAAAGTATTGCGATCCATTCATTTTTAAGTTTTTCAATGAATGGAAAAACCATGACATATTGTGATTTATAGTTTTATGAATGAAAAATATTGAGACTCATTTTGATTTATTGTTTTCTAAATAAAAAACTATGACCCATTTAGATTGGAAAAAACTAAAAAATGAAATGATTTGTATTATTTTATTCGGAAAAATTAAGAAAATGATGGTTCATAGTTTTTTTGTTGGTAAAAGTGAAAAATTGAAATGATTAATAGTATTTTTTTTCATTCATATTATATATAATTGTGAATAAATAACCGAATATTATCTATCCGTAAATATTCGAAATAAAAATTTGGTTTATTTGGGTGTTTATGGAATATTAGAAAACTTAATAAAATAACAAAAAATATGTTTTTTTAGGGAGAATTTCATATATATCGCTCTTAAATTGCATAATATCATATATACCCAAGCCAAAAAAAGAATTTCATATATGTCCTTCTAAAACTTCATAATATCATATTTACCCAATTTAAAACTTAAATATCATATATACCCTTTAAAACTTTTAAATATATCAAATATATCCAAATTATATATTTATTCTTTTTATTACTTTAAAACTCATAATAAATATTCATTAATAAAGAAATGACCAATCTACCCTTTTTATTTCTTAAACTTCATAATATCATATTTAACCAATTGAAAACTTTAATATCATATATACCCTTTTAAACTTTTAAATATATCAAACATATCCAAATTATTTATTTATGATCTTTTATTACTTTAAAACTCATATAAACATTCTTTTATACTTTTCGTATATATTTTGGCCACAGAAGTCATTGTTGAAGGTCAAAAAACTGTTGTTTTTTGACTCCATCTCACCACCTCTTTCTTACTCCAATGACACTCAACAACAATCTCTCTCTTTTTCTTTCTCTTTCTCTCCCCCTTTTTGTTCTTTTTTCCACCCTCATGACCTCATCACTTTCTCTCAAGGTTACATCTCTCTCTCCACTCTCTGTGTGTGTAGGGGTGTAACCGAGCCGAGTCGAGTATCACCAAGCTCGAGCTCGACAATAAAACTCGAGCTCGAAACTCGACTCGAGCTCGATCGAGCCTTAGTTTTGAAACTCGAGCTCGACTCGATAAAGTACTCGATACTATCGAACTCGACTCGACATGGCTCAATTAAATTCGGGATAAAGGAAATCAAAATGTAAATACAAAATATTCAATCTAATTTTTTTCCAACAACAAGAAAGAAGGGTAAAAATATAAGAATGTAATTTTAGGTTTATGATTATATAGTTAGATTTATATAAAAGAGATAAAAATATAATATTACAAAGTTGAATGGTAAAAATGCAAACTTATAAACTTATGCTCGATTAGGCTCGCGAGCCTATCGAGTAGGCTATTTTAATACTCGAGTTCGACTCGATTACTACTCGAGTAGCTCGAGCTCGAGCTCGGCTTGATTAACTGCGAGTCGATTTTGAGTTTTCTACGAGTCGATTCCGAGTAGCTTACGAGTTGTCTCGTCTCGTTTACACCCCTATATGTGTGTATGCATGTTCTTGGAGGGTTTAAACAATGATCTGTGTGGTTGTTATTATGTAGATTCATATATTGGATTATGTTTTTACCTTCTTTAGAATCTGGATGTGTTTAAAGATTCATCTTTTTGGCACAAAAGGTGGTAGTTTTGGGAAAATATTTCTTCGTTAAGCAAGTAAAGATCTGGGGGACTATTATTTTGATGTTTAATTTCTGGGTTTTTGTTTTTGCCCCCTTCAATTTCTGGGTCTACACTTTTTTTTTACATAAAAGGTGGCAACTTAGGGAAAACAATTTCAAGTATATTGTTAGAATTGAGATACGTATGTATTCGAGTGTTTGGCATGAAAGTTGAGGATACACTTCTACGAAAGAAGTTCACTTTGTTTGGCATAAATATTCATGAATGTTATTACAATAGCGAATTCATTTATGGGTTTCCCGAAAGATTAAAAATAAAATAAAAATAAAATAAAATAGTAAATAGAGTAAGCAAAACAGGTGGCAGGCAGACAAAATATATAAGAAAAATAAAAAAAATACGTTTATTATGAGTTTTAAAGTAATAAAAGATCAAAAATAAATAAGTTAGATATATTTGATATATTTAAAAGTTTAAAAGTGTATATATGATATTAAAGTTTTCAATTGGGTAAATATGATATTATGAATTTTAAGAAATAAAAAGGGTAGATTGGTCATTTCTTTATTAATGAATATATATTATGAGTTTTAAAGTAATAAAAAAGAATAAATATATAATTTTGATATATTTAAAAGTTTTCAAGGGTATATATGATATTAAAGTTTTAAATTGGGTAAATATGATATTATGAAGTTTTAGAATGATATATATGAAATTCTTTTTTTGGCTTGGGTATATATGATATTATGCAGTTTAGAAGAGACATATATGAAATTCTCCCTTTTTAATTTGATATGTTACTATTATTGATAAAAATTTGTAAATATGTTACTATTTTTGATAACTGAAACGTTGGTGACCTGCTAAACATGTTTACAGGTCACCCATTACTATTATCGTTGGTGACCTGCTAAACAGGTTTATAGGTCACCCATTACTATTATTGATAGAAAAATAAAAAGTTGTTACTATTAATGATAAACAATAGATAATGTTAGTATTAATGATAAAAATGTCAAAACTTGTTACTATTTTTGGTCATTTGCCCTAATTATAATTATGGAAAGAGTTAGCAGGTATGAAATAGTCTCATCTCCGTCTATCCGAGTTTCTACTACTAAGTAGCACTTAAGATTATACAACAAACCAACGCACTTTTGATATTCTTCGATTAAGTCTCTGTGCCAAAAACGTTTCTATAAAAGTCCTTCAACTTGTAATTTTATACGAATTGTGTTGTTTTATGAGATTTTTAAGAATTTTTCAGATGTTTTTTATAAGATTTTATTAAGTTAAAGGACTTTTATGGAAACATTTTATTTACAATGATTTCTACGAAAACGTTTTTAATTTAAGAGACTTTTATGGAAACGTTTTTGGTATAAACTTATTCGAAAAATACTGAAAGCAGTGGCGGACCCAGAAATTTTTTTTATGGGGGTCGGAATTTAATAGCTACGATAGTGTAAGTGTTAAAAAAAATGTAAATTTTTCAAAGAAAAAAAATGTATTTTCCATGTTTTTGGACCAAATATAATTATATATAATTGTGAAATATATAATTAATATTTTCTGAGTTCGTATTCTCCTTGAAGAGAGGATTCTAACGATATAAAGAACGTCCAAAACGGAGCTAAGATGAATGAGATATCGATGCTCAAAGATTGATGTTTGGAATAAATGAAACTCCTTCTAGTGGGAGAACTTGAGTCCCACATAGGAAGGAATATGGAAACCAAAGTGGGTTTATAATGAGGAGTGTTTAAAGGCATGACAAGATTGTTTGTGGTTTTATTCCAATGCCTACCCGCGCGCAGGGGGGGTGCAAATCTTGGACACCGAAGGCTTTAATCTACTGAACTCATGTACGCCAGCACCTGCGGACACAAATGCAGCTCTGAAAATCAGGGCTCGTGCGAGGCAGTGATTTTACTCCGAGTGAGAGGGATCGAACTTTAAAAATCATGGGGGTCAAATTTTTTTAGCTATATAGATAACCCGCATATTTTAAAATTTATCGGGGTCGGTTGACCCCTACACTGTAGGCGTAGGTCCGCCCCTGACTGAAAGTACATTGGTTTTTTATGATTTTCATTATAATTATTCATGGGAGATAGAAGAAGATTAGAATATGGGCCATATGCAATGTCGACTGTCGAGACTAATGGCTTAAGTTGAACACAATGAAAAGTCTCAATCTTATTTCAAATAATTATCATATGACTAAAAGTTTAATGATTTAGTTATTTGATTATTGTTTATTTGCTTTCGGCATTTAGATATTTTAAATGTTTATAAATCAACGATAAACAAATAAACATATTTTTTAATTGGTTTTGGATGCTAGACGATTTATGAAATAATTTAAAATTTAATACATGTGAGAATACATTCTTAGGCGATTTATGAAATAACTTAAAGTGTAATACATGTGATAAGGTATTGTATAACTGATGTTGGACATTACTTATGCAAGATTCTTAGAAAATGATATGAGACGAAGGACCCTTAATTAGGATTATCAGCCTATTTAATGTTTTATGAGTTTATGAAACAACGGTTAGAATTTAAGTTTTGCATAAACATGGTAATATTATGTATCCCACATTGGTGGAAAGTGAATTGCTAAGTGTGTATATATGTAGTATTATTATAATCATTTGGATGATATAAGGAAAGATAGTTTGAAAGGCATTGTTATATATTGAAGATTATAGAAGAGAATAACATTTAGAAGACTATTTGAATTTGCCTTTGAAAGAAATATTGTATTATTTTGAAAACTAATAATCAGATAATAGCTGTAACAAAAAAATGTTGCTGGAAATGTATTGTTTAGTTTCTGCTTTTTGCTATCCAAATAATCAGTTTTTAAAGTGTTTGAATTTGCGTTTTAACTTGTAAAATGACCAAGTTTTTTAATTTATGAAAAAGTGTGGTATGATTAACTCTAAAGGCAAGTAATCACTTATTAACGTATGCAATCCAAACACTTTAAACCAATTATTTGCGTTATTGTAACGTAATAAGCTAATAATCTCGTTCATAACGCAAAACCAAACACCCTCTTAGAGGGTGTTTGGATTTGCGTTTGAAAAAGTGCTGTAGCGTTTTGAAAACTAGTAATCAGATAATTGCTGTAACGAAAAGTGCTGCAGGAAATGTAGTGTTTGGTTTAGCTTCTGCTGTTTGATATCATAATTATCAAATAATCAGTTTTTAAAGTGTTTGGATTTGCGTTTTTATTTGTAAAATGACCAAATAATCACTTATTAAGCAAATAAGCTACAATTTTTAACTTATGAAAAAAGTGTGGTAGGAGAAACGCTAAACGCAAATAATCACTTATTAATGTATGCAATCCAAACACTTTAAACCAATTATTTGCGTTATTGTAACGTAATAAGCTAATAATCACGTTTATAACGCAAAACCAAACACCCTCTTAGTAGCATGGTTGTTAAGATCCTGATCTTACAATTTTATGATCATAATCAACAAAAACGAGTGATCTTATGATCTCAATTCGTACCTAGTTTTACATATATTAAAATTTTTAAAGGTTATATAAATGAATCAATTTTGATAAATAAAAAAGATAAACATACAAGTTAATTATCTAATTTGACATAATGAATTTTTGATGTAAATTATAACATAAAAAAATACAATGTTATTTTCTTAGGATCTTAGGATCCTGATTACAATCTTATAATTCAATCTTGGAAAGACAAAACAATCATTGGTAAGATCTCAATCTTATAATATGATCTGCACTTATTATGCTTTAGGCTTTGGACTCGTGCTCTTAGGCTGTATATCTAACTTTAAATATGGTTTCACTTGTTTGAAAAAGGGCTATGACTCTATATTTATAACATATAATATGAGTCCGAAGGTCCAATACGAGATTCACATCCGAAAGTTGACACTTGAAAAGTTATTATAAAATTAAGTTGGCCGAGATTCGGATCAAATGAGTGTACGAGATTCAGACTTAGCTGCAATATGAGTTTCTCACTAATCTTGGACTCATATCAAGTCCGAGATTCAACACTTTACAGATCATCATTTTTAATTTTTTTCAACCCGAATAATTTTGTACTAATCCTATGAATGAATTCTAAATATACACAAGCTTTGAATTGTTTACAACACATTTTGAGCATCAAGTGATGTTTCTAGCAAAAATTACGGTCAACTTGGCCGATTCTTTCACCGTGCAAATGCATAGCTCACACACGCAACAAAAACAAAAATTATCATCCTTAAGGTCAAACCTGATTTCGATTCTTGTTGTTATAACTTCAATAAACTTCTAATAATGGTCCAAATCAATTTATAGCAACATGCATCGATAGATAAATCTCTTTGCCACAAATCACTCATAAATAACATAGGCCATAAGTTGGACAAATCCCAATTAAATCAAGTCTATACCTCTAATTAATCTTATATTTAGTCTCACATGCTTGCTTCTTAACCGATTTCTTGCTAATCTCCAATTTCTTTGAGATAGAGCCGAGAGAACTGAGTATTTAGAGAGAATAAATATTTGCATAAAATGAGCTAATCTTCAAAGATCAAGTCACACATAACTGATTCCTCTCCCCCTCTCAAGGCTTCACCTAGCACACATGAAAGGATTTCGGTTTTTTGTTCGTTTAATTGCTAGAAGGATTATTTGGTGAATTACTCTAAAATGTCATCCCTCATGGATTACCTCAAGCATCCCATTTGAGTGTTTTTGTGATTATTCGAGGAGGTTATTTTTTTATGGTTATTTTTTCTTGTCATATGTTTTATGGATGCAATCCTTGTAGGGTTTGTCTTTTTAATCCAGTTGTGTGAAAGTTTTTTTTTTTTAAAAATCCAACAAACCCGAAAAGTATCAGCTACGTAGCTTGTGGGTTTAATGGACGGAAACTTCATAACATATGGATGCCTCACTACATCATCCATCAATGTTACTAGGACAAGGGTTGTAGAAGGTTGTTGAGCTATTTGAAGTGAAGAAGAAGGTGAGGATGAGATGAATACACAAAATATTTGCAGGGAATGATCATAGAGTGTTCACAAGATGCTAAGGTTAGGTTACAAGTTTGCTTTATAGAGGGAAAATGAAACGGTTAAGATATTTATAGATTTGAGTTTGAAAAGTACGTTTGGAGGAGAGAAAAAGTTGTAGTTAGAATGCTTTGATTGATATATGGTTGTGTGTTTAAGCTTAAAATGGAAAAACTGTCTACGTAGAGGTCTA
The DNA here is from genome assembly GCA_020465985.1 of Centrapalus pauciflorus. Taxonomy (NCBI): domain Eukaryota; kingdom Viridiplantae; phylum Streptophyta; class Magnoliopsida; order Asterales; family Asteraceae; genus Centrapalus; species Centrapalus pauciflorus. The sequence goes on from JAANYP010002486.1 coordinate 46,501, forward strand.
TAATCCAATTATCTATTAATCACTTGAGTAAACACAACTTGTAATATTGTCCAACAATTAAAACTAAATCGTAAGGGTAATTAAAATTAATTAAATAATAAATTTATGAGAGCTGGTGATATTTTAAATGAAAGTTGATGTTCAAGAATAGTGTTTCAAAGCTGATGCTAAGAATCGAAACCCAAAACTGATCTTGGGTGTTACAAAGCTCAAATCCAATTGTTCATATCTGCCTTTGATCAACATTGCTTCTCAATACTTGGCATCAAAAACATCTTTTTAGTGAACGAATCATAATACTTTGAAAACCGATCATATTAAACTTGATGATTTACTTAGAAACAACTTTGCATTCAATAAATAGTTATCACATCTGTTAATAAGTAAAGATCAATTTCTAGGTTATCAAATGAACACCATTGTGCGTTTGTGTCTGTGTTAATACTCAAGAGGATGTGATAAAAAAAATGATCACAACTATGGCATAAATATGCCATAAAGCCTCACTCCTGTTCCTAAGTGTTCTCAAACCAAATTGATTCTTAATTATGCCTAATTTGGGTGTTTAAAATAAAAATCATCAGTTTACATCTGTGACTGTAGTAATTCAGTCCATAAGACCACCAAGATAATATATTAGATTCAAGTGAACAAATGAAAAATAATTCTAAGTAATTTGGATCATACGTGGACCAAGAAGTAATTAACTATAGTCCCTTATTACTCTAGAAAACTTTAACTCGGAAAAAGTAGTTGCTGAAAACCACTAAGTTGTAATTCGTGCCCATTGATAACTGAGATAATTGTATCACGGTCACCCTTACATCGAGATGTCTATGTCTCGATCTAATTCAATATTAAGGCTTTAAAGAGATCAAATGTAACAACTCAGATTATGATCTAACTGCGATAATTACTTCTTGGAACCTATTGTAAGCGAGATAATCATAACTCGGTCAATGAGTGACCCGAATACCCGATGTAACACCCTTAGCTTGAGCTTAGATTCTATTTTTGATTTGTACATTTGGTATCGTACTTTGACTTCAAACTAGGGGTGTTCATTAAAATTCGAATCCGAGCATCTGAAATGAAAATCCGATAGTCCGATCCAAAACTATCCAAAATTTTGGATATCTGAAAATCGGATATCCGAAATTTTGGATTTGGATAGTAAAATTCCAAATTTTCGGTTATTCGGATATCCGAGAATAATTTTTTTTTAAAAATTTAATATATTTTTAGTATTGATGACTTACATAATATTGAGTGTTTATTTTTATTCTAATGTATACTTTTTAGTTCTATCTTGATTTTGTAGATTTACTAATTAATAGTTTATATGTTTTAGTTTTTTTAATATTTTTTAGTCGTTTTGAGTAAAATAATTTCGGATACATTTAGTTTGTAATATATTCATCTTTAATATGTATCTGGAAATATGAATTTGTATTTTAGATATTTAAATATTTGATTTACTTTTAAAAAAATTTAAAAAAATGAATTTTCGGATAATCAAATATCCGAATCTGAAATTTCGGATATCCGAGAATCAGATATCCCAAATTTCAGATGTACACCCCTACTTCAAACAATGTAAAATTATGCCATGTTTAGTTGATGAAAACAGAGGTGTTTTTGGGTTTCATTTTTTATGGAAACATGTTCATTTGCTTATTTTTTTTAAACAATTTCATTTTCATAAAATTTCATATTCAAAATTTATAACTAAAATGTTAAAAAACAACTTTAAATTATTTTTAATAATTTTCAAATTTAAATAAAAACAATGAGTTTTCAAAATTCAAAAGTCATGTTTAGAGAGCTTGTTTCCAGAATTTTCACTTATTTATAGGAGAAGTAAATCTGAAAACATTTTTTTGAAATTTGAAATTGAAACTACTGAAAATTTTTCGTCAACTAAACATTGTAGCTTTTATGCAAAAAGTTTGACTCTAGTAGTCAAAATCAAGCTTTAATGACTTTAAATAGACATATTTAAATATAGCAATCTAATGCGTTGTAAGACCCAACTTTCGATAAGACCTTATTAAGTATCCATCTAGCTATATTAATATCAACCAAAAAATTAAGAAAGCAAGATATATTACATAAATATAAGATAACTAAACCTAAACTGTAATTACAATACAGGGTTCATGTCAACTACTGCTATTACAACACCACGCATTACAAATTACAGCTACCCAGCTCCCAAAGCTTTATAATTTGCTGCTAATTACCGCAAAATTTTCTGATTTGTTGTCTATGAGTTCTCTAAGCTTAGCGATGTCTGTACCTAATCATAATGTTTAGTTGCGGTCTTTTCATTGCATGTAAAATTGGTGATATAGCAACCATAAACATATAGCTTTGTGGGCAATCTTGGCATCACCCAAGATGGACTTTCTTTTCCTTCTCAGGCAGAACAATGTCAGCAACTCCTTTTCCTTGCAAGTGCAATTTTAAGGCTGTAAATACAATATAGATGACATTCATAATTAATTAAAGGATACCAACATGAATAATGAACTACAGAACTGGAAAACACAAAATAAACCTAAAATATTAACAAGGATTCAAAACAAAGAAATGATACAATCGAATCAGGAAAATGTTTATCGAGAGTGTGTGAAAGTGTGTCGGTGACTCGGTGGTGAACTCAGAGCAAACAGTAGTCGGAATCAATTTGCGTATAAAAATCATAAGTTTTCACATCCGATATAAATACTTTATGCTTGATCATAAACATCATACCATGTGCTTTTCTCTAAAACAGAATTCTAAAAAACCACAAAATCACACAATTGAAATTCATACCTTAAAAACATAAGCAACCTTAGCAGAATCATAGTAGAAAGGAAGAGCAAGGTTGTTTTTCTCTAGAGCAAGCTTACCAGCACCAATGTTACCTTTAGTTGTACTAAACTGAATTTATAATATATACAATAACTAGTACGTTACCTGCCAACATACATTCTTTTGTTATCAGTAATTGAACTTGGCAAAAAATTATTATTCTAATAACCAATAAACAACTAGGACCGCATTCGATTATTTATATGAAAATAGAGTTGAATTTAAAATCCCTTAAAAACAATAATCGTTAATGCAATAACTAATTAAACTAGTTAAATACTAATATGAATGGAGTAAAAAAAACAGGTTATTACCTGGAGGCAATGAAGCATTGCATTTTTTGCACTACAAGTTCAAGAGAAGCTAATCAAATGCATTTTAATAGTAGTAGTCAACAACGTGTGTTCAATTGGCAAGGAGTCTCACCTGTGTCCAAGAAGAATAGCTATGAAAACCACAAGCACAAATCCAGCCACCGTTAGCCCATCCTTTTAGAATTGTAACCTGGCTGACTTGGTCAATCGAGCCTTCCTACACCTGTTACAGAACCATAAGTTTTGTTTCCACAACCACCGTAATATCAATCTACTTTTCTTATGCCTCCTCCTATTTTTTTGCTAAAATCTGCCTCTAGTTTTATAGATAATGAAAATAAACAAGGGACAACACAAAATATAATTAAAAGTACTGTTAATGCCAAATTACACAAAGTACCATTTCAACATCATAAGCCGAACCTAACTTAGGATTACACAAATCCCATATACAAAACGCTGAATAAGTACTAAAAATGTACTTTAGTCTTAAAACAACTTCACAAAAATAAAAGTACTGTTCAGCCGTTGAGGTTTAATGGGTAATAATGATATTTATGATGAGATTTGTTGGAAAATTCGAATGTGTATTAATGGAGGATGAGAGGATTTGAGTAATAAAGGAAAGTGAAAATGGAGAAGAAAGCCGTTGAGTAGAATAAATATACTAATCAAACCAGGTTTTTTATAACGGACTGAGCTCCATTAGGGGTAGATATACGTCAAAATCAACATTTAATGTGATGCAATATAAGCCCGATTTATTAATAAAAAACCGGGTCATATTTGTTAGGGGTAGCTGCATATGGCTCTAGAAATGTAATGCTTTTTATTTAACCAAGTTTTTTGAAGAAAACCTAGCTCTATTTGTTCTACAAAAAGACGTGCACTCTAGCGCATTTAATATCTGCAGCAGACCGGTTGATTTATATAAAACCGGGCTATATTAAAAGTAAAGAAAACATGCATTTTTACAGCCCTGTTTTTATTATATAATTTGCCTTTGCCTAGCCCCATTAGGGGGGCTTTATGATGCTTTTTGTAGTAGTGAGGCATCATAAGGGAAATAAGGAACAAGAGGATTCGAGACTAAGACATGCGATTATTAGTATGATTTGGTTCGAGGTTAAAGTTTAATGTAGATGATCCAGTGGTACTGAAGTGTCTTCATGGAAAAGTGTATTTTGATTCACATATCGGGATGAGTTAAGTCCATGTGATGCTAACTCCTTGACACATCATATGAATCTCTTTAAAGAATTAATAATGATGTATCAGAGATTTCATATAGACCGGGTGAAGAATGGTCTTGCTAAAGATGACCAATGTGTGCCTCATTTATGATTGATATTGAGAATATAATTTGATATGGCAAGTAACCAAATATGATATTTGATGGAAGCATAAAGATATGGGGTTATATGGGCTACTATTAGTGCTCGTGAAAGGAATAACCATTAGAATATCGAGCTACTATTAGTGCTCGTGATGGAAGCAAAAAAGAGATCGGGTTATATGGGCTACTATTGGTCAAACAAGAAACAATGAAGTTCAAGGCTGCATCAACTTCTGGTGCAAAAGGAATGGAGGATGTGTTTAAGACTCCGGAGATGAAGGCTAAAGTTTCCTATTCGGACGATTCAACGCAGGTGACCGAAAATTTGGACCCTTAGAACATTATTTGTAACGACATAAATGCATAGCTTTGAAGTGTGGTAGTACTAACAATATATAACAATCACTTGCATGATACTTGTTTTGGAAAATATTTTGTTATCCTTAGTGAATGTATGCACTAGTGAACGTTAGCAGTATTAAGTAGAACAAATGATCAATGTAATCAGTGTATATGATTCTTTAACCAAATGGTATGTTTTTATGTCAATATGGAACCTTGTGTACCTAAACATATGTTATCGTTTACGACTCTAGTGATGTATATATGCAACAGGTTGATGAAATTAGTGACACACAATGCATGTGTTCACAGACAATACTTGACTTAGTTGACAGAACAGTTATGCATTTAAGCAAGGAGAAAGAGCGTTGTGAGGACTTAAAAGAACGATATACTATCGTTCAGCCTGGGGATGACACAGCTTGAGCTAGTGAACCTTTCTATGATTGGATATGATGCACCTCATACATCACAACCGCTTGCTGTTGTAGACCCAAATACATTTGTAATGGACGTCGGATGCGAGACAGAGCGAACAAATGAAGTGATTCACGCTGGAGTTGATCATCCTAAGATAGCAATATGACCGGGTACCATCATGAAGTCTCCGCTCCTCAAAAGACGTTTGGATGTTGATGCGAGGTTGATGAAGCTTGAGAAAGAAGTATCAAATGCATTCTTTTCCATGCAACATGATCCACAGTAAGAACGTATTAATTTTTTTAATTAGTATATGTCGTATCTTAATCTATAATATATCCGATATTAGGTTTTTAGTTATAGGGACCTGGTATTCGAGACGGATTTGAATATGAGTTGTATCCGGGTCTGTCTCGAGACTTTGATGTCTGGTGCAAATGTAGTCAACAAGGTCGTAGATTGTTGGACAACAATTTTTAATCACGTGGAGCAGTTTCGAAGTGATAGTTTCCCGCTTCAAATATTATTTTCTTCTCAATGCCTCGTAAGTAATAATTTTCTTTTGTATGTGTTTGTAAAGGACATAATATAATGATATTTTGTATATAATATGTTCGCTTGTGTTACCCTACAAATGCAGACACGGGATTTGTAGGATGACAAGTTGGACTTCAACGAGATGTACAAAATACTTTGTACCAACGTCGGGCTATGCATTGTTGGTGATGTCACATTGAACACCGTAAAGAACTTGGATTTTAGTAAGTACACACATTTTTTAAATTATGTACATAAAAATTTTTTATAACCTAACCTGTATACAAAATTGCGTTGTGACATGTATCAGGTGTTCTTTCCTATCATAAATCACTTCCATTTTTATGTGGTTTGCTTCGACATGAAAAAGGCAACGGTAACAATCTTGGACAACATTCATGCAGCTTTGTCAATTGAAATAAAATATGGTGGTGTAATTGATAGACTGGCAAGCGTAATGTAGAAACATGTTGATATAGATGCGATCCCTTTATTGGATTTTCCATGTTGATGCATGTATATGTGTGCTTTTTCAGCAGAAATTGTTTTCAACATATTTGGATTCTTTGGGGCATCTTATGTGTATCCGTCTGGCTAATGTCGTACCGACGAAGCCAATTTTGCCTTGGGGTGTGCAGAAAGAATATGTAGATTGTGGAGTTTTTGTGTTGCGCCATATGGAGACATATATGGAGAAACCAACGAGGGAGTGGGCTCATGGTGTCACAGTCAATGTTGATAAACAAGTCAGACAAATGCATACGCTAAGAAGACGTTATCTTACAAAAATATTGATGCATCCAATCAACAAACAACGTGGGAATCTCATCAAAGAGTTTATGGAGTATGATAAACTTTTAGAATATGATAAGGCACAGTTAGCGACCACTGCGGATGAGATGAAGGAAAAACGCTTTGACAAGTATGTTTGATTGACGTATTAAGACGAACAATGGCAACGTTGTATGAACAAGCAATTTAGGATTTTTTATAGTTCAATTGGATATTTTTTGTTTATGCACATTGATGATATTATTTGGATGATTGTTTCGTTTGAATCAAAGATGTTGCATCATTTGGATACATTGTTTGTTTTTTTCATGGCCAACTGTTTATTCTTAATTATAGAGTAAGGTATCATTATATTGGTTTGAGAGTTTTTTGTTAATCTTAATCATCGTGATATTGCATATGTATGATAATCATTTTGTTTTTGGTGCTACTTGATTTGAACACTGACGAATGTTGCTCCCATATTCCGATCCGTTCTTTTACATGAAAAAATATTTAAAATGAGCAATAATTGGATGTTTTGTTTGTCGTGCTTGACACAATTGATTAGAAAACGTGATGCACTTCTTGTGTTGTTTTGTGTTGTTGACCAATTGTCTATGTGTTATTTCATCATAAATATTATATGCACGACGTTTCAGGTTTTTATATATTACAAATTTATGCTTCGTCAGAAAATTTAAGAAGGTCATCCACCATGCACAATAAAACCAAAACATATAAGAAGGCAGTAACAATAAAAGTCCATAAACATAGACCCAACTTTAAGAATGTTATTGATTCAAATACATGCAAAAAAACTATAAGGTATATTAAAAAAACACAATGTAATTAATCACATAATCATGATTATTCCATAGCCTTCTTTGGGCAGTTTCGTGAATCGTGTAAAGCAACCTCACCGCAAAATTTGCACATTCGCTTCTTACACTTACATTTGGTCGCAGCCTCTTCACCTGCTCCCACCAACCATTTCCTATTACGAGACCCCTTTTTTTGATCCCTGAAAGTGCACGGATTGAAACCTCTACGGGTCAGGAGGCTCATCGTTCTTGGTGCGTGGATTTTTGTCCTTGTTCTGTTGGGCAATCTCATCCCTAACATGTTTCAGCGTATCTATGACTCCACGTATTTCATCGTCGTCTTTATCAACGTAGTTAACTATTTCAGCAAATGTAGATTTCATTTCACGAATTAAACCTACTTTTTGTGGATGCTTTTGTGGATGTGTTTGCTATGTTGGTCATCCAGGTGTGCACAACATCTTTGGTCCATCGTTTAACAACATATTGTTTGGGTATCTCATCAACTCCAGAAAGTCTCAATGCATATAACATGTGTCGACATATAATCCCTACACATTAAAATAACTTGCATGTACATGATGCAGATCGATCGTCAGGCTAAACAACAACCTGTATAAGTAGGTTGATTGGGTATCATTGTGTTTTAGAACTGTTAGGCACAAAAAGGCCTCAGTCAAACCTGTTCTACATCTGAGGGGGAGATTTATAATCAAACCTGTTGATGCATTTGAAGGTTGAATTTAAGGCCTGTTATATGTCTTATTGAAACCTGAAAATGATTTGCAATATCAGTCTAAAGCTGTTCTATATGTTGCATGTGTTGCAACTAAGACAGTTTGTCCAAGCTGCTCTGTCTGCTGAACAGGCTGGACATAAACTGTCTACGCTGCTCTACACTGGTGAGCAGCTTGGGCACTTTTAAAGTGTTCTGTTCTTTGTGAACAGAACCTGTTCTTTGTGAACAGGCTAAACACTTTATGGAATACGTTTCCAAGTCATCATGTATTGTTTTTGACTGCTAGATCAGTTTACAAAGTCGAAGACAAAGTGGAAAACAGAACTGCTCAGTCTGCCCAAGCTGTTCTGTAACGTGAAGACAAAAGGTTATTTGAAAAAGGGTGACAGACCTTTTTCTTATATCAAAATAGGCCTTTACAAGGAAGAAAGACGCAAAGTTGACATTCCTAAAATGGTTAAAGGCAATGCAACAGTAGACAAAGTAAAAAGACAAAAGTTCTGCACATGTGAAGTCAAGTCTGCTTTTCAGAAAAGTGCAGAAAAGGTTATGTTGTCTTTTCAACAAGACTTCTCCTTTTCATTCCGTCCAATGAAGATGTTTCTCTTAGATCCTCTGACTAAGTATAAAAGGAAGCTTCTAAGGACAGAAAGAAGTGTGAAGAAAAGCTAAGTGCTGAAACCAAGAGTGAACGTGCAAGTGTGATTTTCATGCATGCAAGCCTTCTGTGTAAATCAGTATCTGTGTGTCTAAGCTGTTTTACATAAGCTGTTCCCTTAAGTCTTGTAAACACAGTGAGTGCTTCTTAGTGAGTGTATTCATTGTATACTAGTTTGAGTTTGTCTTAGACTAGTGAACATACTGTTGTATCTGTCATCTCAGCTTGAACTATTCCGCATTCAAGCTTGTTTGTAATTAATAAATTGTTGATAATACATACAATCATTGAGAAAATAGTGTGTAGTTTTTAAATAGCTGTATTCACCCCCCTCTACAGCTTAAAGCTATATACTTTGGGAACCTCTCGGGACCTACAACTGGTATCAGAGCAGTTTAAAGTGTGTGTCATTCTAGATCTCTCATTCTCCTAAGTTTCCATGGACAACAGTGCTACAGATTCTTCTTACTATGACAATGGCTCTATGGGCAAACCTCCAAAATTTAATCATCAAAACTTCTCTGGTTGGAAGTGCAGAATGATGCTCTATTTAGAGAATCTGGATGTACAACTGCCAGAGATAGTGATGGAGGGTCCCTATGTGCCAACCTCTGTTACTGCCATAACTCCAGCGGTTGAAGGAGCTGCTCCTGAAATCAGGACCTTTGAGAAAGCTAAAGCTCAATGGTCTGATGAAGATAAAAGACTGGTGGCTCTGGATGCAAAGGCCAGAAACAATCCGGTCATTTCTCTTCCTGATGATGTGATCAAACAGGTTGAGAAAATGAAGACAGCAAAAGAAATGTGGGATACTTTGTGTACTGTTTATGATGGACCCACAATCACACTGGACAACAGGATCAACAATCTTGTTAGACAGTATGAACTTTTCTTTGCTAAACCAAAGGAGACTCTCACTGAAACCGACACCAGGTTTACTACTTTAGTGAATGATCTCAAAGCTGTTGGGATCACTAAGGACAGTCTCACCCTGGTGAATAAATTTCTGGACATTCTACCTGAAGAGTGGAACTACTTCTCAACAATTCTAAGGAACTCAGGTACTATCAGAAGTATGGATCTAGTCAATCTGTATGGATCCTTACTGAATGATGAACAATCAAGGCAACAAAAGAGAAATGCCTTGGAAATGTCCAAAAGAGGTGCAGCCTTTGTGGCTAATGTGAGACAGCCTGTAAATCAGGTGAGTGATGTGTTCACTCAACCTGATCAACAGGATGATGACAAGGAGGAAGTGTCAGATGAAGAAGATACTGCAGATCTTGCTGAGCAAGATGATGAGCAAATGATAGCTATGCTTGTCAAAAGGTTCAACAAGAAAAGGTTTGGAAGAAACATGCTGCAAGGAAATTCAGGTGCTGGCAAAAAGAAGGTATTTGATAAATCCAAGGCTGAGTGTTTCAAATGTGGCAAAACTGGTCATATAGCTGCTGACTGTGTGTCAAAAGCTGTTGGTCAGTCATCCAAACCATACAAGACAAACAAGGATGATGGTTATAGGGTTAAGTACCTTATGGCCATGGCTAAGCTAAGGAAGTTGGAAAACTCAGTGGGTTCCAACCGCCAAAAGGGACTTATGGCAGAGACTTGTGATTGGGAGGAATCTGATTCATCGTCTGATGAAGAAGACAATCAATGTCTGATGGCCAACACTGATGTTCCATCAACAAGCAGTTTCAAACAGGATATGGCTGAAGCTGAAGCTTTCAGCAGCTTAGAGAACTGGAATCCTACTATGATGTATAAGGTACAAAATTTTATGGCTTACAGTTCTGAAGAAAAAGTTAAAATGTTTGAATATATGCTTGTTGATCTAAAAGCTGCTGTTGAGAAGCATGATGCTTTACTATCTGAAATCTCTAAGCTTAAAACTGATCTTAAAACTAAATCTAGTAACTGGACAGTTTCCATAAGTTGGAAACTGAGCTTGATGAATTAAAACACATCAACTCTATTTTACTGGAAGAAAAGAGAGAAACAGATATAAAGCATGCTAAGCTTCGAAAGATAGTTGACTCTTGGTGCCAATCTGCACAAAAAGTCAGCCATTGTATAAGTCAACAGATTCCTGCACAAATCCAAGCCTATCTTGGAGGGGATCTTGACACAGCAGCTTCCATTGTTGAGATCAATAATCTGAAAGAAGATTTATCCACTCTTGGTGAACTTCCAAACACATTCATTCAAAATGTGAATGGTAAACTAATCTCAACAAATAGGTTTGTCAGGCCTCAAAACACTGACAGCTTGTGTGAATTTAGTTCTAAAGCTGATATTGGAATTTGTTCTCCATCAAGTCAGCCTGCTAAGTGCTCTGCTGGTCCACACAAGCAAAAGAAAGGAAAACATGTTCAAACTGAAGTTGTGGATACTAAACCTGTTGACAAAACAGGTTCTGAGTCCAAAGCTGATGGTAAAAAGCATGTTAATCCTTTTGATGCTAAACACTTTGAAAACAAGTTTTCAAAAAGTAAGCAGCCTGTTTACAACAAGGGTAAGTCTCATGTTGAAAACAAAACTGCTGTGGTTTCAAATAAGTTTTCAAATCATAGTGGTAAACTGGTCTTAAATAAGAATAAGCTTTTCAAAACCAGACACAGTGAATATGCTGATAGGCAGCATAAATCACAATTCAGTAGGGGCAAAGGCAAAGCCATTGCTCAAACTGAGATAATTGGGAATAAGTTTCCCAAACCTGTGGAAGCTCAAAAGCCAATCAAGCTCCTTGTCTTTGACATTTGTCCTCCTAAAAAGAGGAAAGAAGAGGCAGCCAAAGCTGTGGCTATTGAACTATCCACTCAAGCTGTTGATTCAACAAAAAGTAATAAAACTGCTAAAACTGCTGAAAGAATCAACAAAAATAATTCAGAATGTGTTTCTGAAAGATCTTCTTCCAAAAACCCTAAAAAGAGAAAATGTTACAAATGTGGGAAGAAGACACATCTGGCCAAGGATTGTCCTGAATCTGAGGACATGAGGCCTGTTGACTCTGCTGTTTCCACCAAAGCTGTTACAAGCAGTGTTGGAAATGTCACAGTCACTGAAAGTGGTATTCAAGCTGATACCATTCAAATAGGGAATATTAGTGTGGATATTTCAAGTCCATCAACAAATGTTGATGAAGAAGGAGAACTCATCTCTGTGATGAGTTCCCCTAAAAATGACTAATAATTCTCTTATCACTCTGCAGGAAAAACAACCTTCCCAGGTTTGGTACTTGGACAGTGGCTGCTCAGGGCACATGACAGGTTGTAAAGAATTGCTGAGTGAACTCAGGCCTGAAAAAGGGCCAAAAGTCACATTTGGTGACAATGTACATGGATCCACTGAAGGATATGGAACTCTTAAAGCTGGTGCTGCAGTGTTCAAATGAGTAGCCTATGTGATTGGGCTAAAGCATAACCTTGTCAGCATAAGTCAACTGTGTGATGCTGGCTACAAGGTTAACTTTGATGAGCACCTGGGTTACATATTGGATTCCCAAGGCAAAGTTGTGCTATGTGCTCAACGAAAGAAAGGTGTATATGTTGTGGATATGCATTCTGCTGACCACACAAGTGAAACCTCTTTTCTCACAAGAACAAATGCTGATGCTAACTGGCTATTTCACAGAAGACTGGCACATCTCTGAAATCAAGAACTCACAAACTCTGTAGAAAAGTTTGGTGACAGGTTTGCCTTCTATGACTTTTGCTAAGGATAGATTAGGCAAAGCTTGTGAGAAGGCAAGCAAGAAAAACATCTTTTAAATCCAAACATAATTTCTATATTGGATACTCCACCGTCGTAAAGCATATGGACGTGTTATGGACCTGTTAATGTCCAAGTCTGGAGGAAGAAGATACCTCTGGTAAGGTTGATGATTCGCCAGGTACCATGGGTGATTTTCTAAAGAGCAAAGGAGAGGCTGCTAGAGAGATTATTGGATTTGTCAAAAAGATGGAAATGATGAACTCTGCCCAAGTAAAGCAGCTTAGAAGTGATCATGGTACTGAATTCAGAAACAGTACTCTTGAAGACTTCTGTGAAGAGAAAGGTATCACTCAAAACTTTTCAGCAGTAAGAACTCCTCAACAAAATGGAGTTGCTGAAAGGAGAAATCGAACTCTCATTGAAGCTGCCAGAACCATGTTGTGTGCATCAGGTTTACCTTCATCATTTTGGGCTGAAGCTGTTAACACTGCCTGCTTTACCCAAAACAGATCCTTAGTGGTGAAAAGGTTCAACAAGACTCCCTATGAGCTGCTCAAAGGGAGAAAGCCAAATGTCAGTTATTTCCATGTGTTTGGATGTCCTTGTTTCATTCTGAATCAAAGGGACCAGCTGTCAAAGTTTGAACCTAAAGCTGATGAAGGTGTGTTTGTTGGCTACTCTGCTATCTCCAAAGCCTACAGGGTATACAACAACAAAAGAAGGGTGATAGATGAATCTATCAATGTCACCTTTGAAGAGTCCAAGAATGCTTCCACCAAAGTTGTTCCTGAATCAGTTTCAGGAGAACTTAAACTTTGATGATCTGATGCATTCAAACAATAAAAGGACTCAAAAGCTTCCACGACCCCAGTGCTGGAACCTGTTAATCATGATGAAATGATGAGAGTAGTCAATACACCTGTGTGAATAAATGTTACTGACTTAATTACAACTGCGCATGTCCAGAACCTATCATGCTGATTTTCCCAGTTCCTCTGCTGATAGTTCAACAGTGGTCAGACATGTTCAACAAGTGCACAGGCTCAAGACAACAAGTGGTCTGAAAATCTTTGAGAGCTGTTCAACAGGACCCGCTGAAGATGTTAACAACTCAGGTGAATCATCATTGAAAAATGATCCAAGTGGATCAGGTGGCACGACAATGATCAAATAAGTGGTGACCATCAACAAAGGGATACAAACACGGTGGGACCGATTAGGAACTTTTGTATGTTATCTAGGTTTGTTTCACTGTGGAGGCCAAAGAATGTGGATGAAGGCATTAAAGATGCCAATTGGATCCACTGCCATGCAAGAAGGCTCATCAGTTTGAGAGAAACAAGGTAGGGAAGCGGTCCCTGCTCCTAAAGGCAAAAATAGATTGGCACAAATGGGTTTTTTCAGGAATAAGATGGATGAGCAAGGTCATGTCATTAGAAATAAGGCAAACGGGTTGCTCAAGGCTAACAACAGGAGGAAGGATTGAATTATGAGAAACTTGCTTCCTGTGGCCAGGCTAGAAGGGCAATTCGTTTGTATCTAGCTACGCTGGCGCATAAGAGCATTAATGTATTTCAAATGGATGTGAAGAGTGCATTTTTGAATGGGAAGCTGCAAGAAGAAGTCTATGTCAAGCAGCCTCCAGGTTTTGAAAATGAACAACACCCAGGATTTGTCTATAAGTTGGACAAAGCTCTCTATGGTCTCAAACAAGCCACTAGAGCCTGGTATGACACTCTTACTGAATTCCTTATGAGCAATGGGTACTCCAGAGGTAAAGTGGATACCACACTGTTCATAAAGAAAGTGAAGTCTGATATTATGCTTGTTCAAATTTATGTGGATGACATAATATTTGGTTCTACTAATGAGCAGTTATGCAAGAATATTTCATTACTCATGAAATCTAAGTATGAAATGAGTATGATGGGAGAACTAACTTTCTTTTTAGGATTACAGGTTAAACAAACCGCAACTGGAATTTTTATAAATCAAAGAAAGTACACTTTAGATCTTTTGAAAAAGTTCAAATTTGATCAAAGTTCTCCTATTAAAACCCCAATGGCAACCAATGTAAAATTGGATGCTGATGCCAGTGGCAAAGCTGTTTCAGTAACAGCTTATAGAGGCATGATTGGGAGCTTGCTATACTTGACTGCTAGTAGACCTGATATTATGTTTGCCACCTGTCTATGTGCTAGGTTCCAAGTTGATCCAAAGGAATCTCATCTTAGCTGCTGTTTAAAGAAATCTTCAGATACCTGAAGGGTACACCAGGTTGGGTCTTTGGTACCCAAGGACTCAAGGCCTTGACACTAATAGTTATTCAGATTTCTGATTTTGCAGGCTGCCAGGTTAGATAGAAAAGCACAACAGGTGGATGTCAACTCTTGCTGGATAAGTTGATCAGTTGGAGTAGCAAGAAGCAGAACTCAGTTCCACTTCTACTGCTCTCTCGAAGCTGTAATCATTGCTGCTGGAAGCTGCTGTGCGCAGATTCTGTGGATGCAGCATCCAGGCTTGAAGGACTATGGGCTTCTGTATTAGGAAAACTCCTATTGTGTGTGATAACACAAGTGCCATAGCCATCTCCAACAATCCAGTATTTCACTCAAGAACAAAGCATATTGAAGTCAGACATCACTTCATCAGGGATCACATTCAGAAAGGTAATGTGGAGGTAAGTTTTATTTCCACAAATGAACAACTTGCAGACATTTTCACCAAACCTCTGGTTGAAACAAGGTTTAATTACCTTGTCAGCAAGCTGGGCATGTTAAACAAGAGTG
>JAANYP010002486.1:66570-132244 GCA_020465985.1 Centrapalus pauciflorus
ATGTTCTCTATTTGTTTATCCTTCACTGTTCAGCATTCAGTAAGGAGCTCCATACAGAAAGTTGACACAGATCCATACTTTCATGATAGTACCGTGGATTCTCCTTAGATGTTTGAAAGTAGTTCCACCTCAGGTAAAAATGTCCAGAAATTTATTCCCATCCGGGGAACTGTCTTGGTGATCCCAACAAGCTTTGTGAATCATCACTAAGAGCAGTAAACACTGGTGTAGGTTTCGTGAAGCTCGCTTTGGTTTAGCAAAGAAAGAGTTCATACTGTCTAGACAAGAGATGGTTGATCCTGTTGTCCAGTGGATTGTGGGTCCATCAAGACGGTACACAAAGTATCCCCACATCTCCTTTGCTGTTTCATTCTCAAACCTGCTGAACACACATCAGGGAGAGAAATGACCAGGTTGTTTCTGGCCTTTGCATCCAGAGCCAAACCAATCTCTTGTCGTCTCATCACGACCATTGAGCTGTAGCGTGTCAAAGGTCCTGATTTCAGGAGCAGCTCCTCAACCGCTGAGTTATGGTATAAACAGAGGTTGGCACATAGGGACGCTCCATCATCCTCGGCAGTTTACATCCAGATCTCTAAATAGAGCATCATTCTGCACTTCCAACCGAGAAGTTTTGACGATTAATTTGGGAGGTTTGCCCATAGAGCCATGTCATAGTAGAAGATTTGCAGCACTGTTGTCCATGGAAACTTGGGAGAATGAGAGATCTGAAAATGACACACACTCCTAAACGGCTCTGATACCAGTTGTAGGTCCCGGAGGTTCCCAAAGTAATAGTTATAACGGTAGAGGGGGGTGAATACAGCAATTTAAAAACTAGACATTTTTTTCTCATAATGTTTGTATGTTATATCAACAATTTGTTAATTACAAACAAGCTTGAATGCGGAATAGTTCAAGCTGAGATGACAGATACAACATTATGCTTACTAGTCTAGACAAGACCAAACTAGTATACAATGAATACACCACTAGAAGCATCACTGTGTTATCAAAGACTTAAGGAACGGCTTATGTAAAACAGCTTATACACACAGATGCTGGTTTTACACAGAAGGTTTGCATGCAGGAAGATCACACTTGCACGTTCACTCTTGGGTTTCAGCACTTAGATTTCTTCCACACTTCTTTCTGACCTTGTAAGCTTCCTTTTATACTCACTTAGAGGATCTAAGAGAAACATCTTCATTGGACGGAATGAAAAAGGAGAAGTCTTGTTGAAAAGACAACATAACCTTTTCTGCTCTTTTCTGAAAAGCAGACTTGTCTTCACATGTGCAGAACTTTTGTTTTTTACTTGTGTCTACTGTTGCATTGCCTTTAACCTAATTTAGGAATGTCAACTTTGCGTCTTTCTTCCTGTAAAGGCATTTTGATATAAGAAAAAGGTCTGTCACCCTTTTTCAATAATCTTTTGTCTTCATGTTACAGAACACGTGGGCAGGCTGAGCAGTTCTGTTTTCCATTGTCTTCGACTTTGTAAACTGATCTTGTAGTCCAAAAACAATGATGACTTGGAAACATATCTCCAGAAAGTGTTTAGCCTTTCACAAAGAACAGGTTCTGTTCACAAGAACAGAACACTTTAAAAAATGCCCAAGCTGCTCAACAGTGTAGAGCGAGCGTAGACAGTTTATGTCCAGCCTGTTCAGCAGACAGAGCAGCTTGGACAAACTGTCTAAGTTGCAACATATGCAACATATAGAACAGCTTTAGACTGATATTGCAAATCATTTATCAGGTTTCAATAAGACATATAACAGGCCTTAAATTCAACCTTCAAATGCATCAACAGTTTGGATTATAAATCTCCCCCTCAGATGTAGACCAGGTTTGACTGAGGCCTGTTTGTGCCTAACAGATATATATATAGATTATATATATATATATATATATATATATATATATACACTATTTATAATTTATAATTTATAAAATCTGAATTATGTTTATTATTTTATTTACCTATGGAGGTACCACAGGCATGCCATTGCGGCACCAATGGCATGACACTTCCGTAACAGTGTGATCGGTTACGGCGTCTCCCTTTTGTTGTGATTATGATTTTGAATGATTGAGATTATGTTTATGATCGATGAAGATCATGTTAGCTCGGGAAATGAGCTGTTGATTATTTCAAAGAGGCGTATGGATGCATCCTAGGCTATGTTATGAGTTTTGCGGAACTGAGGTGTAATGCCATACACTCCTTCCGGCCAGATGCACTGAGGTGGCGCAACTCAGTGTAGTCTTGAGAGTGAGAGTGATTGTGAGATGGATTATTGTTTACGATGTTAGGCCGCTCGGTAAATATAACCCAACCCTTTGTTGTTTCAGCCATTATATTCTTTGTTTGATCTGGTGTGGAGGTGGATATTTTTTTTAAAGAAAAACCATTTTTAAAAACTTTCCTTTTAAAGAAACTTATTTTTAAAACATTCTTTAGTCTTTGAATTCGTATACGTTGCACTTGTAATCGATCTTCGTACTGGGCGTTTGCCACATACTGTGTTCTTTCTTCCGGCAGGTACTCAGGGGTTGATGATGGGCAGGGTGCTGAGTGTGGACCGTTGAGGACTTAGATTTATGTTAGCTATTTTATTTTAGTATTAGTGATTATGAACATTTGTTAACGTTTAATTTAATTTTAGTTTGATAGTCTAGATCATTTGGAAATTTATGTTAAGCTTTGACAGTATAATAAATAATATAGTTTGTTTTTGGTTAGATGAGGTAGTTAATTAACATCGCCGGTCCAGTCGGGATCAGGGTGTTACAGTGTCCCCCTTAACTAAACACATAAACAAAGAATTTACACAATATACAAGAGATTTTAATTAAGAGAGAATAATCCATGTTTACCATACCAATATTTGAAACCAGAAAAGTGAATCTTCCTACATCAAAAGGTTTAGTAAAAAGATCTGCTAACTGATCATCAGTATGAATTTTGGTAACTTGAATTAACTTCTTTTCATTACAATCCCTTATAAAATGAAATCTAATATCTATATGCTTAGTTTTGGGAAACTTTACTGGATTTTGTACAATACTTATTGCACTTGAATTGTCAATATAGATAGGAGTAGATAGAATGTTCATACCATAGTCTCTTAGTTGGATCTGAACTCACATAACCTGAGAGCAACAGCTAGCAGCTGCAACATATACTGCCTCAGTGGATGATGTGGATACTGTTGTTTGCTTCTTGCACTGCCATGAGACTAGTCTTGCTCCTAGATGTTGACAATCTCCAGTTGTTGACTTCCATAGTCCCAATTTGGGTTGGCCTTTTAGATATCTAAAGATCCTCTTAACAGCAAATAGGTGTGATTCCTTTGGAGCACATTGGAACAAATGTATGTCCACATCTACTCCTTCTTTATCTGCTTCAAGCTGCTTGTGAGTGTCCATTGGAGTGCTTGCAATCTTTGTATCCTTGTACCCAAACTTCTCCAGAATGTCATTCACATACTTTGACTGTCTGATGAAGAAACCAGTTGGCTTCTGCTTGACTTGCAATCCCAAAAAGAAAGTTAATTCTCCCATTGAAATCATCTGAAACTTCTTGTGCATCAAAGTCTCAAAGCCCTTGCAAAGCATATCATTGGTTGATCCGAAGATGATATCATCAACATAGATCTAAACAAGTAAGATCTCTGTTTTGATAGTCTTTGTGAACAATGTCTTGTCTAAAGTACCTCTCTTGAACCCATTTTGCAGCAACTAGGAAGATAGAGTTTCATACCATGCTCTAGGGGCTCGATGTAACCCATAGAGTGCTTTATCTAACTAGTAGACTCTATTGGGATACTTGTAGTCTTCAAACCCAGGAGGTTGACATACATATACCTCCTCATCAATTGTACCATACAGGAATGCGGACTTTACATCCATTTGATACACTTTGAACCCTTTGTAGCTTGCATAGGTTAAGAACAGTCTGATAGCTTCAATCCTTGCTACTGGAGCAAAGACATTATCATAGTCTATTCCATCTTATTGAGTATAGCCTTGACGTACTAGTCTTGCTTTATTCTTGATCATTATGCCTCTTTCGTCCTTTTTGTTCCTGAATACCCATCTTGTACCAATTGCCCTCTTCCCTTTAGGCAATTCAACCAGTTGCTACATATTCTGAATCCTGAACTGTAGTAGCTCTTCTTGCATGGCTTCAATCCAGGATGGATCCTTCAGTGCCTCAGATTCCTTCTTTGGTTATAGCCGTGACATGAAACTTTCATGTTCAAATGCAGCAGAACTGAATTCAGGCACTTCTTCTACAGAAACAGTTGTTTCCTTGTGGATCATGTTCCTTGTCTGCACAGGTGTGCTTGGATCTCCCATGATCTGGTTTAGTGGATAATATTAGTGAATCCTTAGTGTAGGTTCACTTTTGACCTGAATTGTGCTTCCTATGTTGGTGTCATCACCTTCCGCACGACTTGATGATTCTGCTTCAAGAGTAACAGTTTGATCTGGAGTTGGGACAGCTTCCCTGTTTTGTGGAACTGGTACTTCAGGTTGTGGGACTGGTACCTCAAACTCTGGACTTTTGTCTCGTCGATCATCCAGGACCCCGGCTGGGTCACAACTAAGACGTGGTAGAATGGTGCATTCATCCCAACGATCAAAATTTTCAACAGTTTGAGTCTTTGTGCCAACAGTCTGAACTTTTGTGCTGGCAACATGAGGATTTGTACTGGCAGCATGAGAATTTGTGCTTCCCGTTTGAGCGTTGTGTCCAACTGTTCCTGCAGAATACTCATCAATACTCAGAGAATTTGTTAGTGATTCTAAATCAAACAACCAATCTGGACTAGTGCCTTTAACATTTGCAGTGTTTTCATTAAACTCAACATTGTCACTTTCTTCAACAATTTTAGATACACTGTTATAAACTCTATAAGCTTTGCTCTGTGTAGAGTATCCTACAAAGAATCCTTCCTCAGACTTACTCTCAAACTTACCTAAGTGAGTTTTAGTATACAGGATAGTGCATGGACAACCAAAGGGTTTTAGGAAGTTAATTAAGGGAATCCTATGGTGAAACAAATCATATGCAGTTTTTCCTTGTGACTAGACAACTTGATCCCTATTTAGAACATAACAGGCTGTGTTAACTGCCTCTGCCCAGAAAGTCATTGGCAATTTGGATTCAGCTAACATGGTCCTAGCAGCTTCTATTAATGTTCTATTCTTCCTTTCAGCTACCCCATTTTGTTGTGGTGTTCTAGGTGCACTATACTATTTTGCAATTCCTTTTGACTCATAGAAACTGTTTAGTTCATAATTTTTAAACTCAGTTCCATTGTCTGACCTGATCACCTTTACTTTTAAGTTAGATTGGTTTTCAACTTTTAGAATAAAGGATTTAACTAACTCAGCAGTCTCATCCTTAGTCCTAAGAAAATAGATCCATGTAAACCTGGTGAAATCAACAACAATGACTAAACAGTAAGCTCTTTTGTCCAAACTCAAAATAGATGTTGGACCAAATAGATCCATATGCAGGAGTTGTAATGCAGTTGAGATGGAATTTACTTATTTGGCCTTATGAGAAGTTTTGTGTTGCTTGCCTTTGAGGCAGGCTACACAATGATCATCACATATGAACTCCTTTTGTGGTAAACCTCTTACCAAATTATTTCTGACTAAAGCATTCATAGATCTGAAGTTCATGTGACACATCCTTCTATGCCAAAGTGCAGACTCATTAGTTGATGCTTTGGATATTAAACAGCTTAAAGTATTTGCAGAAGATAATTTTTCAGTGTCCAAACAATATACATTGTCCTTTCTTGGTGTTCTAAGTAAAATAAGATTTTCAGGTATTTAAAATCTTTGGATAGGACAATGCACTCAGATTCTGTGAACAGAAAAACATTCTTTTTGTCACATACTTGAGACACACTTAGTAAATTATACTTCAGCTATTCAAAATACAATACATCATTAAAAGTCATGTTGCCTGCTTTGACAGTACCTTTACCTGTCACCTTACCTCAAATGGAGTTTCCTCCAAATGCAACATATCCTCCTTCAAAGCTTTTGATATATGACAAGCACTCAGAATGCCTGTCATGTGCCTAAAGCAGCCACTGTCCACATGTCATCTTGTCTTATGTTGGTTCATGTGGTTGCCCTGCGCAAATAAAAGCTCAGTTAGTAGCGGAGTAAACCCAAACCGAGCTGGTTTTGGGTTGACCATGTGCATTAACATAACTAAATATGTTTTGTGTCTTTTTAAACTTAGTAAGATCCACTGGTGGAATCTATGATGCGTATTTAGTTATAACATGAGGTTTCCAGTTGTTCTTTCCAACTGTTGCTTTAACAGTCTCAGATGATGCACTAACAGTTCCAGATTTTGCCTTAGCAGTTGGAACTGTATTTTGGCCTTTAACAGTTTCAGATTTTACACTACCAGTTCCAACTTTTGGCTTAACAGTTCTAGATTTTACATCAGCAGTTGGCACTGTGTTTTTGCCTTTAACACACCATGCCTGTTTCACACTCTGTTTAGGTTTATTTCAAACTTGTTTTCTTAGTACTGCTGCTCTTTGTTGACCTGTACAAACATGTTGTCAACTTTGGAACATGTGTGGCAGGTTTTGAAGCCTTTAAAACTTTTGGCTTTTGAAAAACAGGTGGTTTTTGAAAAACAGTTGGCCTTTCAAAAGTTGGCTTGTAAAAACAGTTACTGGCCAAATGGTTGTTCCTGCCACAGTGAAAACATCTTTTGACTATTTTGATTGAAGAACTAGTTCTGTGTGACCAGAACTGATTCTTGTTCCTTTGATATCCCCTCACCTACTACTGTTTAGGAAACTTTTGTACACCATGCTTTTGACTTGTGCACGCTGGAACATTTTTACCCTTTTTACCTGCTTTGGAAGAAGATGCAAAACTACAGATAGAAGGTACATAGACATTTGAAGCATGCATGTGTTCACTCATCTTCTCTTTACCTTTCAACTACTCTCTCTGTTGGATGTATTAACCTTAATAGGGTTAGAAACTGGGGTTATTATGGGTACACTTATGGTTTTATGATTACCCTCTTCTTCCTCATCATCATTGTCTATATCAGTAAAAAGTCCATCTACCAACTCAGGCTTATCCTCAAGGACAGGATCTACAGTTATCACCTTCTCATCTATGGGTTCATTCATAAACCTATCAGCAACTTCACTCATTGGATGAATGTATTTGTTATTATAAGGAGGTGGGGTGGCATTGTATCCTATTCCTTCCTTGGGTTTTAGTTGAGACTTTACCATATCCTTTAACCGAACTTCCATTAGGTGTTCTAAATTCTGGTTGGCTAACTTGAAGTTACCAATATCAATGTTTATACTTTCTACTTTCTTGTTAGCTTCCAGCACCCTTTGTTCAGCCTCTTCTCGTTTCTTATTAAGGGTCTCTATCTTCTCTTCAAGTTCCTTTTTCTCCCACTTATGATATGTCCTATCATGTCCCATCTGAATCTCATTATCTTTATAGTCATTGATCTGTTTTTCAAGATCCTCTATTGCCTGCATATACTCATACCTCCTCTCTTCCATCTTAGCTACAGTTTTACACATGCTTTCATTATGGTCTCTGTATTTTTTTAACCATATGTTTGCATGCTTGGGAGCAGAGTTTAGCATCTACCTCAGATGGTAAATCAGTGGAAGTGGCACTTGTAGTTTTTGTCATAAGAGCTTGATTCTAATACTCTTCTTCTGTCTGGTCACTCCAGTCAAAAACATTGTCCTCTTGGGAAACAAGAGCCTGTGAAGGTTGTGTCTGACTGGTCCTTTGGGTTCTTCGCTGCTGCTGACTTTGTGATCTACACTCTCTAGCAAAGTGTCCAAGTTTGTGACATTTGGAGCACTCAACCCTTGATTTGTCAAAGGTTGGCTTGCCTTCTGATCTGGCTTGAAAGTTTGTTCTGCCAGTCCTTTTGAGAAACATCTTAGCCCTCATTGTCAGCATGGCATGTTGCCACTTTAGATCCATCTCCTCTAGATCATCTGGAGGGATTTGTTCCAGATCCTCTTGATTGAGGGCAAACAATCCATCACTTGCAACAAAGGCCTTATAGTTGACCTCAGAGGAGTTGCCATCAGAACCTGTAAAAGAATCACAGCAGTTTGATTTATCATTAGATGCAGATGATAATAGAGCAGTGTTTTGATTATAAGAAAAAGTTTTCGTTTTATTCTCTATTTCAGACTCAAACACTCTCAAGCTGTTGTAGAGATCATTCAACTCTATTTCATCTCACTACGAAAAAATGAACCTAAAGTGTAACATCCAAGTTACCACAAACAGTACACGTCATAATATTTCATTTCATTAAGTAATAAATATTACTAATTGTTTGATACCACAGGTCCATCTGCCTGAATACTTAATTACAACAATATATTAAAGATCAAATGGTGGTCTAAACTAGCTTCTAAATCTTCAATCAGAGTGCGGAAGACTGAACAAGCTACCCGAGACCGCATCATCTTTTCAAAATAGGCGTCAATCAAAAGTCCAAAAGTCTGCTATTCATCAAAGTCCAGATTCACTTAGCCTGGGACGAACTACCTGCTATGGTCTTGCCTTTATCAGCTTTTCCTGTAAAAGAGTTGTCATGACAGAGTAAGCTAACATTGCTTAGTGAGTAAACAGAGTTCCATTAGTTACCACACACATATATAACATACTATCAGCTCCTGTCGGCAAGTCACTACGTCAGAGACGGCAAAAAGGTTGGGAGACAACCCAGTTTGTATTTCCCTGTGTAAGGCCGAAGCCCTACGGGAAGTGTATGGAAACAAGTCATATAGGAAAGGAATCTTTAGAATTCCCTCCCGTGAATGGAGATCTCACATTCGGTCCTGTCGGATAATGCAGTATGCAGCGGCAAGTATATCAACAGTCAAGTAAGCAGTAAGCATGATAAGTATTTACATAAAATGTAAAAGTTAACATGCAATCAAGGCAATTCAAGTGTCTAGCTTCAGTAATGTCAAAATACGTTTCTATGATACAATATAGTATTAAAGAAACATGCAGCAACAATCGGAAGTTTCCATACAGTCGATGACATTCACCAATAAGTATCGAAACATATGCAAGTAATTAATGAAATCTGTCACTCACAGTAGTCCGTAGTCAGATAATGCTTAACGAATTAAGCTGTTCAGTTTACTCTGTCAAATCGGCGGGTTCCTGCAGTTCAGTTTCAAGTCTGGCATATTAATGTCAAGTCTGTGACATAATCTATATAACCCTAGTTATATATTCAGGTTATTGTCAATTCTGGCTGTCGAGTCTGAGGTAGTTCCTATCGTCCCAAGGTGAGTCTATTCTTATCAGATTAATACGATTCATCTAATTACAGATGTGTGGCCTTGAAATAAAGCCAATCGTATTACTAGCAAGGTGAAACAGGACATATACATTCTAAGGGTTCGTACAGAGTCTGTTAATTCATTTGTGCACAAAATAGATATGCAACTTTAACTTGTGAGTTTTATCATAATCATATTATACTTTTAATTACAATAGGTTGTTTAATAACTTAATCTGATTTAGGAATTAATCTTTGGCTAGGAACATAATCAGATTCGAATTAAGAGGGACAGATTCGAAGCAATACCATTCGAATCTAGTTGATTAGACTCGAAATTTACATCACCTTGAAACCATACCCATAGACTCGAAGCATACTCTTAGAATCGAAGCATATAGATTCGAAATAGGGACTTAGACTCGAAACACATACATAGATTCGAACCTACACATAGTTTCGAAGCCTTCCTAGACTCGAACCCATACCAGATTCGAAGGCAACTTACTAGACTCGAACCTACATAGATTCGAGACACATATTCAAGTTTAGGCATGAATGTCTCGAGTTTGTTCTACTTGTTCAACGATTTTCCAGGTTTTAGCTACTAAACATGAACATAAATGAGGGAAAAATAGTTACTAACCTTCGTCCAAGCTATATCCTTCGACTCTAGATGATTTCCAAGCAAAAACAAGTCCTAAACGAGAGCAAATCAGCTTCAAATGAAGGGGATATGAGCAAACTCGAATTTGCTCAACAAAACCGAACTAAAGTCAGAAAAAGGGGTCGATTTTTACCTTAAATCCAGACGAAATCTAACATGCAATGGTAGATTCGTGTAGAGCTCGACGATCTCTAACCGATGGCGTATAAATCACGAGAATCCGATGGATCGTTTGGGAGAAATTCTAGAGAGAAGGTGAAGTCTTAGAGAGAGAAGGAGAGAGTCCAAGATTCCAAACTTAAGAAATGAGGAGGGGAGCTCTTATTTATAGGAATATAGAGAAAAATCAGATTTTCTACTGAATTTCCGGAATCGACCAACTTTTATTCCCATCAATCTGATTTGCATTTCAGATGCAAATAATAGCAAAGGAGTTCTAGATTTGCTATAATTGTCTTTTAGTCATATTTTTATTCATTTTAGTCCGTTTCATCATTTTCAGTCTTTAATTTCTCATTTAGCTGAATTTTAATTATCAACTTTATTTCAGCTAATTTTGTGGCAACTTTTCATAATTAATTATAACTTAATATAATTAACTATTTAAGATTCATGTTTTCGGTTAATTACTAATATTTGGATAAAATTGCTTTATTATCCAAAGTCTGATGCTGTAATTTATATTTAATAAATTACGGGCTGTTACAATCTTCCCCCGTTAACTTGATTCCGTCCTCGGAATCGACTAAGACAGTAATAACTTCGGATACTTTTGCCTAATCTCGTCTTCTCGTTCCCAAGTATGCGCAGATCCCTTATGGTATTTCCATTGAACTAACACCATTGGAATTTCCTTATTGCGCAATTTCGAAACCTTATGGTCGATTATACGCTCGGGCTCTTCTTCGTATCGCAACTGCTCGTCAATTTGCACTTCTTTCCAAGGAATCGCAGCTTCAGCGTCAACTAAACACTTGCGAAGATTACTAACGTGAAATACATCATGAATCCCAGACATTTCGGCAGGCATCTTCAATCTGTAGGCTTGCAGTCCCACATGCTCGAGAATTTCAAAAGGACCAACAAATCGAGGACTCAACTTCCCCCGTTTGCCGAACCTTACTATTCCTTTTCCTGGCGAGACCTTCAGCAACACTTTATCTCCAACTTCAAACGCAATTGGTTTCCGTCTTCTATCATGATACTTCTTTTGTCTGTCTTGAGAGGTCTGAATCCGCTGTCGAATCAAC
Source organism: Centrapalus pauciflorus (assembly GCA_020465985.1). Lineage (NCBI taxonomy): Eukaryota > Viridiplantae > Streptophyta > Magnoliopsida > Asterales > Asteraceae > Centrapalus > Centrapalus pauciflorus. The sequence goes on from JAANYP010002486.1 coordinate 77,843, forward strand.
TGTAGTTGGTCGGGTGCTTCCTGCAAATCGCTGGTCCAGAGATCGGGCGTTCACCTGTTTCCCTCCAACAGGTTGGAGTTCGGCATCGACGTCTGTACAAAAGCTGATAGGGAGGCATACCAATAGTCGAGTGATAACTATTGTTATAAGCAAACTCCACAAACGGCAGGTGAGTATCCCAACTTCCACCGAGATCAATCACACAGGCACGTAACATATCTTCTAAGGTCAAAATCGTTCTCTCACTTTGCCCGTCAGTTTCAGGATGATAAGCGGTGCTCATCTTAAGTTCAGTACCTAGTCCATTCTTAAAAGCCTTCCAAAAACGAGAAGTAAATCTGCTGTCACGGTCCGATACTATAGACAATGGAACACCATGTCTAGTCACGATTTCTTTCATGAACAATTCAGCTAACTTTTCGAGGCGTTCATCTTCACGTATGGGTAGGAAATGGGCTGACTTAGTAAGTCGATCCACTATTACCCATATAGAGTCATGATTCCACTTAGTCCTGGGCAGCTTCGTCACAAAGTCCATGGTTATGTGGTCCCACTTCCATTCCGGGATTGGCAATGGTTGTAGTTCCTCATACGGCTTCTGATGTTCCGATTTGACTTGTAAACAAGTCATGCAATTTTCTACATATCGTCCTACGTCTTTCTTCATTCCAGGCCACAAATATTCCGTCCTCAAGTCTTGATACATTTTAGTAGATCCAGGATGTATCGAAAATTTTGACATATGAGCCTCCGAGAGAATTTGATTACGAATACCTCCTAGTCTGGGAACCCATATTCTATCCATGAACCGTCTAAGACCACGATTATCATGGGTCAGCTGGTTCACATATGTAACCATACGTTCAGATTTCAAGTTCTCATCCCGAATGGCTTCGGTTTAAGCGGCAATAATCGACTCAGGCAAGGCAGACTCCAAAACAACTGAAGTCAAAGCATAACATCGGGTATAATGGTCTTGTTCGGTTTTGCGGCTTAGGGCATCTGGTACAATGTTTGCTTTACCTGGATGGTAAAGGATCTCACAGTCATAGTCTTCAATCAATTCCATAGATCGCCTTTGTCGCATATTCAGCTCTTTTTGGTCAAATATATACTTCGGACTCTTGTGATCCGTATATAATTTACACCTGGTCCCGTACAGATAATGCCGCCAAATCTTCAATGCAAAGGTCACGACTGCAAGTTCTAAATCATGCGTCGGATAATTCTTCTCATGCGCCTTTAGCTGCCTTGATGCGTAGGCAATTACTTTAACCCTTTGCATCAACACACAGCCTAATCCCATCTTAGAAGCATCACTATAGACTACAAAATCATCATTACCCTCAGGTAAGGCCAGATTCGGTGCTTCTATTAGCTTACGTTTCAGAGTCTCAAAGGCTCGATCTTGAGATTCATTCCATTCAAACTTAACTTCTTTCTTCGTCAGACTGGTTAAAGGCACCGCAATCTTGGAGAAATCACGGATAAATCTTCGGTAATAGCCCGCTAAACCCAAGAAACTTCGAACTTCAGATACGTTTTTCGGTGCTTCCCACTTCTGAATCGCATCTACCTTCGATGGATCCACGGCTATTCCCTCACCCGAGACAATATGTCCTAAAAATTGCACCTGGCGTAACCAGAATTCACATTTGGAGAATTTCGCATAGAGTCGCTCCTTTCGTAACAATTCTAGCAATTCTCGCAAATGCATCGCATGATCAGATTCAGACTTAGAGTAAATCAAGATGTCATCAATGAAGACTATCACTGATTTATCCAGCATTGGTCTACATACCCTATTCATGAGGTCCATAAATGCGGCCAGGGCATTTGTGAGACCGAACGACATTACTAGGAATTCAAAATGGCCATATCGAGTACGAAATGCAGTCTTCGGTACGTCAGACTCAAATACTTTGAGTTGATGATATCCAGATCGGAGATCAATCTTTGAGAAGTAGCTAGCCCCTTGCAGTTGATCAAACAAGTCGTCAATTCTTGGCAGAGGGTATCGGTTCTTGATAGTTACTTTATTTAGCTCCCGATAATCTATACACATGCGAAAGGTACCATCCTTCTTCTTAACAAAAAGAACCGGAGCACCCCAAGGAGAAGTACTCGGACGAATAAACCCTTTTTCCAATAATTCGTGCAACTGACTCATCATTTCCTTCATTTCATTCGGAGCAAGATGGTAAGGGGCTTTCGCGATAGGAGCAGCACCCGGTACAAGGTCAATGTGGAATTCGATTTGGCGATCTGGTGGCAATCCAGAGATGTCATCCGGGAATACATCAGGGAAATCTCGAACTACAGGTACATCAGACACGGTATTTTTAACTTCTTTAGCATCTACGGCATATGCTAAATAGGCGGCATAACCTTTGGTTAGGCACTTTCGGGCTTTCATTACAGAAATGAGACCTAAATCTCGAGTCTTTCTATCGTCATAAACATAACGTTCACTTCCTTCGGGGGTTCTAATTCTAATTATCCTTTTAGCACAAAGGATTTCAGCATTGTTCGTCATGAGCCAGTCCATTCCTATAATAACATCGAATTCTCTAATCCACATCGGTATCAGGTCAACGTCCGAGGAGAGATCATCAATCACTAGCTTACAGGAACGAAAGACTCTATTCACAGTCACAAAATTCGAGCTAGCAGTTTCTATGTCTAAGGGTGCAGGTAACATTACAAGGGCAAAATCAAACTGTTTAGCAAACTTTTCAGACACATATGACAGATTAGAACCAGAGTCAAATAAGATTAAGGCAGGCATAGAGTTAACAAGAAATGTACCCATGACGACATCAGCAGTCTCTTTTGCCTCTTTGGCTGTCATCTGGAAAGATCTTGGTTGATTCCTCGGGGCAGAAGAACCTTTGACTGATTGCTGAGGTGAAGATGCAGGCGGAGGAACAAATCGGGGCCGGGTACAGTCTTTAGCATGGTGCCCCAACGTAATGCAGTTTCGGCAAGCCTCACTGCGCTTGGGACATTCCGATCGGTCGTGACCATTCTGCCTGCATCAATAGCACTTAACGAATGCAGGATCGCACTTTCCTTCATGAATCTGCTTGCAGCGAGGACAAGCAGACCTTGGCCTAGAGGTCACAGCATAAGATTTAGCCTTCTTGGAAGACTGCTTATCTCCCTTCTTCGAACTTTCATTCTTCTTTTCAGCTTTCTCAGATTTTTCCTTCTTACTAGATTTAGCAATAAAAGGACATGCTCGCTCAGGATAGATTTCAAGTTCACCTACCCTAGCAATTTCAACCGCTTCGATATAACTTCTCGGTCTACCGGACTTCACAAACTTCCGGATTTCTCGATCCAGACCATCCACAAACAAATCCCTTCTCCTTTCATCAGTATCGACAGGGTGATCAGATAATAGCGAGAGCCTGGTAAATTCCAGCTCATAATCTGTTACGGACTTTGTACCTTGCTGAAACGATAGCAGGGTTTTCTCCATCTGGCGCTTAACATCCTGAGGGCAGTATTTCTCCTTCAGATGAATCTTGAATTGATCCCAAGTAATGGATTTCTCCATTGCTTCAGACATGGGATTCGTAATAGACTTCCACCATCGACCAGCTCCATCTTCTAACATCCCTGTTGCAAACGTGACCTTGTCTTCTTCATTACACTTAGAGAGTTTAAACGCTTTCTCCACATTAGCAACCCAGTCCATAGCTTTTACAGGATCCGATGACCCCGCAAACATACGAGCCCCACATTTCTTAAAGTCTACGAACGCACACTCTCGTCCCACCTTAACGTGATGGTCAGAGGAATCAGTCTCACTGTCATCAGAGGGCTCATGTCTTTGTTTCCTCTTCCGATCCTTCTTGGGCTTCGCCAACATCTCTTCCCTATATTTCAATTCTAACTCCTGTAACTTAAGTTCTCGCAACCTAAGTTCTTCTTCACGGCGTCTAAATTCAACTTCACGCTGGTTCTCCTCATCAGTCTGCATCACTGCTTTACCCTTAGTCAGCAAGTCCTTAATTTCCTTAAATCGGTCTTCAACCGCCATATCAGTCTGCAGTCGGTTCCTATCCATCATAAGCTGCATTTGCCTACGATTTTCCTCATTCAACCTATGAACGAGATCAATCAATTGAGCCTGCTGGGGAGGCACAGGCGTAGCAGTACTGCTTGAGTCATTAGCAGTATTTTCAGGGTCAGTGCCTAAGTCCTCTACATGAACAGATTCTTTGTGTTGATCAGCTGCAGCATCAGCAGCTTTACCAACAGTCGAGGTACCAGCAACATTTGGATTCTTATCAGCCATTGGCTGAAAATATAAAGGAAATAACTATTATTTCCTGATTCAAATAAGCACGATTCGAGTCATAATTCCTACGTCAAATAATCACATCTAAGTTCATAGATATGAAGGCAGTCAGTCAGGCTGGCACAAAGTCAAGTCAAAGTCAAGTCAGTATCAAGCAGTCAATCCCTCCCCCATCCTATCAGTCATCATTTGCCTATCCTAGGTCAAGTTGTGTGGGTAGTCCTTTACTAATTAAGTTACCCTAGGCCTCGGTGACTTGTTCGGGAATTCAGAGTCACATAGTCCATACCATACCAGTAGTTTAAGTATCGGGTGGCCAATCCGATGATTAAACTGCTGCTCTGATACCAACTTTGTAACATCCAAGTTACCACAAACAGTACACGTCATAATATTTCATTTCATTAAGTAATAAATATTACTAATTGTTTGATACCACAGGTCCATCTGCCTGAATACTTAATTACAACAATATATTAAAGATCAAATGGTGGTCTAAACTAGCTTCTAAATCTTCAATCAGAGTGCGGAAGACTGAACAAGCTACCCGAGACCGCATCATCTTTTCAAAATAGGCGTCAATCAAAAGTCCAAAAGTCTGCTATTCATCAAAGTCCAGATTCACTTAGCCTGGGACGAACTACCTGCTATGGTCTTGCCTTTATCAGCTTTTCCTGTAAAAGAGTTGTCATGACAGAGTAAGCTAACATTGCTTAGTGAGTAAACAGAGTTCCATTAGTTACCACACACATATAACATACTATCAGCTCCTGTCGGCAAGTCACTACGTCAGAGACGGCAAAAAGGTTGGGAGACAACCCAGTTTGTATTCCCCTGTGTAAGGCCGAAGCCCTACGGGAAATGTATGGAAACAAGTCATATAGGAAAGGAATCTGCAGAATTCCCTCCTGTGAATGGAGATCTCACATTCGGTCCTGTCGGATAATGCAGTATGCAGCGGCAAGTATATCAACAGTCAAGTAAGCAGTAAGCATGATAAGTATTTACATAAAATGTAAAAGTGAACATGCAATCAAGGCAATTCAAGTGTCTAGCTTCAGTAATGTCAAAAGTACGTTTCTATGATACAATATAGTATTAAAGAAACATGCAGCAACAATCGGAAGTTTCCATACAGTCGATGACATTCACCAATAAGTATCGAAACATATGCAAGTAATTAATGAAATCTGTCACTCACAGTAGTCCGTAGTCAGATAATGCTTAACGAATTAAGCTGTTCAGTTTACTCTGTCAAATCGGCGGGTTCCTGCAGTTCAGTTTCAAGTCTGGCATATTAATGTCAAGTCTGTGACATAATCTATATAACCCTAGTTATATATTTAGGTTATTGTCAATTCTGGCTGTCGAGTCTGAGGTAGTTCCTATCGTCCCAAGGTGAGTCTATTCTTATCAGATTAATACGATTCATCTAATTACAGATGTGTGGCCTTGAAATAAAGCCAATCGTATTACTAGCAAGGTGAAACAGGACATACACATTCTAAGGGTTCGTACAGAGTCTGTTAATTCATTTGTGCATAAAATATATATGCAACTTGAACTTGTGAGTTTTATCATAATCATATTATACTTTTAATTACAATAGGTTGTTTAATAACTTAATCTGATTTAGGAATTAATCTTTGGCTAGGAACATAATCAGATTCGAATTAAGAGGGACAGATTCGAAGCAATACCATTCGAATCTAGTTGATTAGACTCGAAATTTACATCACCTTGAAACCATACCCATAGACTCGAAGCATACTCATAGAATCGAAGCATATAGATTCGAAATACGGACTTAGACTCGAAACACATACATAGATTCGAACCTACACATAGTTTCGAAGCCTTCCTAGACTCGAACCCATACCAGATTCGAAGGCAACTTACTAGACTCGAACCTACTTAGATTCGAGACACATATTCAAGTTTAGGCATGAATGTCTCGAGTTTGTTCTACTTGTTCAACGATTTTCCAGGTTTTAGCTACTAAACATGAACATAAATGAGGGAAAAATAGTTACTAACCTTCGTCCAAGCTATATCCTTCGACTATAGATGATTTCCAAGCAAAAACAAGTCCTAAACGAGAGCAAATCAGCTTCAAATGAAGGGGATATGAGCAAACTCGAATTTGCTCAACAAAACCGAACTAAAGTCAGAAAAAGGGGTCGATTTTTACCTTAAATCCGGACGAAATCTAACATGCAATGGTAGATTCGTGTAGAGCTCGACGATCTCTAACCGATGGCGTATAAATCACGAGAATCCGATGGATCGTTTGGGAGAAATTCTAGAGAGAAGGTGAAGTCTTAGAGAGAGAAGGAGAGAGTCCAAGCTTCCAAACTTAAGAAATGAGGAGGGGAGCTCTTATTTATAGGAATATAGAGAAAAATCAGATTTTCTACTGAATTTCCGGAATCGACCAACTTTTATTCCCATCAATCTGATTTGCATTTCAGATGCAAATAATAGCAAAGGAGTTCTAGATTTGCTATAATTGTCTTTTAGTCATATTTTTATTCATTTTAGTCCGTTTCGTTATTTTCAGTCTTTAATTTCTCATTTAGCTGAATTTTAATTATCAACTTTATTTCAGCTAATTTTGGGGCAACTTTTCATAATTAATTATAACTTAATATAATTAACTATTTAAGATTCATGTTTTCGGTTAATTACTAATATTTGGATAAAATTGCTTTATTATCCAAAGTCTGATGCTGTAATTTATATTTAATAAATTACGGGCTGTTACATAAAGCAACATGGGAAAAGTGTTGTGTTAGGCCTTAAATGTGTTGCTACAGGTCTAATGCGACACTTTATGTAGTGCCCTTAGTCAAAGTCGCCTTAGGTCTAAAGCGACACTTCACTAGATAATGCAACACTTTTCAAACGTGATGCCATTATTTTATAAATGCAACACTTTTTAAATGCAACACTTTTTATATTTTAAAGCAACACTTTTTAATGTGTTGCCATTATTTTATAAATGCAACACTTTTTATACTTTAAAGCAACACATTTAATTTATTATTACCAACTTACAGCAACACTTTACTTATCAAATGCAACACTTATTAAATATTGTCATTATGTAAATGCAACACCATTATCAATCTATTGCAACACTTTATTATTGATTTAAATTACATAAATGCAATATTTTCTAGACAAAAGAAATACATTCATTATTTTTATAATTTAATACAAATACAAATATTTATTTAATTGCTTCGTGATAGTTTTTCTACTTACAATTCAACTTAAGAAAAATAATATCATTTCAATACATATCGATCAAAAAGTATTTCAAGTATATTAACGTCTACAACCAAAATAAATATCATCAAATGTATAAGCGATGCAACAAAAAAGTAAATTACAATCTTGGGAATACATATTCAATTCCTCTTCTTGTAATTTCTTTCAAACGAAACTGACTCTTATCATGCACAACTCTCATAGTGCATGTTGCCACTTCACATCCATCTCTTCAAGATCATCTGGATGAATCTGTTCTAGATCTTCAGCATTTAGTGCAAACAATCCATCATTGGCAACAAAAGCCTCATAGTGAGTTTCAGTAGAGTTGCCATCACCACCTGAAAAGGAATCACTACAATTAGATTTTTCTAATGAGATAAGTGCAGTATTGTGATTATAAGAGAGAGATTTCTTTTTAGTGTCAATCTCAGTCTCAAACACTCTTAGACTATTGTACAGATCATCTAGTTCTATTTTATCCAGAGTGTCTTTTGTTCTCCATTGAGCAGCATAAACTGTCCATTCTTCTCCAAGAGATCTGAGAAACTTTCTGTTGACCTCATCTTGATCCAGGCTGACTTTTGCACTTTCCAGTTCACTTATCAGTTTGTTGAACCTGTCAAAGATTTGAGTAAGGTTTTCATTCTTGCCACCAGAAAAGTTCTCATACTACTGTTTTAAAAGATCTTTTTGATTTCTCTTGGTACTGGCATTACCAGCAAATCTTTTCTCTAAAGCATTCCAAAGAGAATGAGCAGTATAAAACTTTTTGAACTGATGTTGATAAGCATTAGGAATGGCTATTTCTAAAAGTGTAAGAGTTTTCACTTCATTCATTCTAGCCTTTCTTTCAGGTTCAGTTTTTAGAGTTTTGACTGGTTTTCCCTCATCATCAAGTTCTGGATCAACTACAGGAGGAAATTCAACAGCTTCCCATATGGCATAATCAATGAATTGAATTTGCTGTTGAATCCTGAGTTTCCACGTCTCAAACTCAGTGGGCTTGAGCATAGGCACTTTGAGTCCTTGCCCAGATCCACTGCTGCTATTATCAAATTCCATTGCAAAAGATTAAAAATTTAAAAGAAAGCTTTCGACTTTGAAAAACAAAGAACGACCTGTGGCTCTGATACCACTTGTCAGGATCTTAACTTAACTAACCAAGACTAACTGATTTGAATTTATCAGAGTATAAATCAATAATCTTGCTTTTAATCAAAGTTTAATTAAGAAGTTTGCGGAATAACACTCAATTATTTTAACAAAAGCTTTTAGAACTTATAACAGATAAACATAAATAAGTAAATCAAAATTGCTTGGATTGCTGACTTCAATGATTACAATCACCTCTAATCTGTTTGATTAGACGAAGAACACAAATTGTTCTTAGGGTTTTACAACCTCAGAGGCTTATGAAAACTCAAACAAAAGGCAATTACAAACTTGAATACGCAGAAAACTCCTATATAATAGAAAGACCTATTCTATGTATTTATAATGCTTCTTGATTTGTTTCCTTGAAGGACTCTGACTTCTCTGATAGTAGATATGCTGGAATCTTCATGTAGATATTTCTTCCTGAATATCAGCACTTTCTGTTTATGAAACCGTTGAGCAGCTTGAAACACTTAGCAGCTTGAGCAGGACAGTTTGAGTGAAATGCTCTGGCAGCATGAACTTTTGTACTAGCAGCTCGAGTTTCTTCAACTAACAGCATGAACTTTATATTTACACAGAAATTCTACTAACAGTCTAAGAAGTCTAACTAACAGTTTGAACTACTTAGAATATTTCCCAACACAACAGGATAGACAACTTTGACTTATATTGCAAATCACTTTTCAGGTTTCAATAAGGCATTAATAGGCCTTAAATTATACCTTTAAGTGCATCAAACAGGTTTGATTAAAAATCTCCACCTAAGATGTAGAGCAGGTTTGACTGAGGCCTTTTTGTGCCTAACAATCTCCCCGTATTTGCAATAGTCAGTCTAAGCTGATTTTATCAATAATCACTATATATTTTTACAATACACTTTCCTGAAATAAAATAACAACATTTGAGTAAAGTAAAGGATCAGTTTATATAATTGATTTTGATTACAAAAACAACACATGTTCTTACAAGAGTACAACTAATGTACTAATGTATATTACAACTAATGTAAAGTAAAAGTTACAACAAATGCAACAAAGTATAACTAATGTACATAAAAATTCAACATGTTGGACTGTTGATGATGGGAGCAAGTAATGGCAAGCCTGTCCAACTAATGGACAGCTTCCATTCTTCATCTACTCAAGTAGTAGATGGACCTCCAAGCTATGGAGCTTGTCCTTCAAACAATTGATCAAGCTCCTCCCTTGTTTCTTTAATTTCCTTCATTTCAACCCTTAGGAATCTGAAGTTGGGATGTCGGAGCTCTCCTCTTTCATAGAACCCTTTGAACTGATCCCAGATAGCTGCTCTCCATTTTACAGATTTTCTAAAGGAGTTTGCAAGTCTAAAAGCAATAAGCTGCATAAAACTAACCTTGTGTAAATCTGATGCTCTCTTGAAACACTTTTTCTTTGTAAGGGGATCTACAAAAATTACCCCCAGCTCAGGTTCTTCAATCAGCTTATCCTCCTCATGTTCCACTCCATTGGGCAGGCTGTGATCTATTCCTTTGATTTCCATGGGTACATCACCTTGGTCAATCATTATCAGGAGCTCTTCCAGCTCTGTATCCTTTCTTTTCCTCTTGGCCTTTATCTTGGGTTCAACCACTGAGGTACCCTTGATTTGTTCTTCTGTGATCAGGCCAAGATTCTTCACTCTCTCCATTAGAGTCTTGACATATGCCCTGATAGTCTTAGCAGTTTCGCACTTAGACTGGCTCAGGGCAACTGCCAATTCTACCCATTCTCTGAATTCCATTTGTGCAACGTTAGTGTGTTCATATGCTTCCAGTTCTTGGTCACAGAGACCTGAGCACCCTGTTCCTTCTCACCTTCCTTTTTAACCACTGACTCTTTGGCAGCCTCTAATAATTTCATTTGGACATCCAAGGAATGCATTTGGATTTGTCTTGCCTCCTTGTATGCAAAGGCTTTTGCAGCTTTAGCAGAGGCCTCATTCGTCTTTAGCTTTTCAAAGGCTTTGAGCTGTTCTTATTTGAACTCATAATAGGTTTCCATAGAGACACCCATTTCTTTGGCTCTGGCCTTATCAAACTTCAGTTGAGCAGCTTTTAGGTGGTCAGGGTCTACAGAGGCTTTCTTCTTTTCTTTAGCTGTTATTGATGGAACAGCTTCAGGTTCCTCTTTCTCTTCTGCTTCTTCTTCTTGTTCCAGTATCAGATGTCTCCTTCTACCTGACCTGTCCCCAGGAATGGATTCCTCCCCCTTAGATGGTGCAGGGTTTGGAGATCCAACCTGAGTAGGCTGAGCAGCTTCAGTTAAATGGGAGACATCCTCAGTGGGGCCTGTAGACCTATTTGTGAGGCACCTGCTACTTGACCAACAGAAGCTTATTCTGCTTAGAAGTAGAAGAATATTTCTCCCCCTTAGACTTAGTCTTTGAGGCATATATCTTCTCCCCTTTGAAGGAGATGGCACATAGCCTTCAACACCTGGTCAGCCTGGAGAAACAAATTCAGCATGCATAGCAGCAGTTTTGGCAGCAGGTTTGGGGCCAACCAGGCTATGCACTAAAAAAGCTAAGTTGTCCTTAACCTCTGCAAGTTGGGTAAGGCAGGTCTGAAGAGAGGTAGTTTGGGAAGCAACAATAGAAGACAACTTAGAGAGGGCTTCCCTGTCAGATGCTGTGAACAGCAAACTTTGAAGCTGTGCAAGATGCAGTTCAAGAGAATCCTGCACATCATTAAGGTTTGATGACACAGAATTGGACAGAGAGACTATTAAAGTGTTTAAGCTGGCCAATGTAGAAGGAAGGGTAGTTTTGCAAGTGTTTAGGAGAGTGGACAGCTGCCAGAGAGGACACAGAGTCCTGTTGAGTGGAAAAATAGTGAAGAGGGTAGTGGAGATTGTTTGCAGCTGTGCAGTGAGTGAAAGCAGCTGTGACGATTGATCAGCTTGAGGAGGGGATGGAAAGGAATTCTTGAACGAATCAAAGAATCCTTTAAGCTATGCAGACACAGACTCTGATATGATGGATGGTAGGGAGGTCATGGAGTTTTTCAAAGAACCAACTTTGTTCGTCAGCAAGGATAGCTGATTATTCAAAGGAAGATCTTTGGGGGATGGAGGAGTATGAGTGGACTGTTTGGATTATGTGGATGGTGAAGAGTGAGATTGAGAGGAGGATGAGGCAGATGTTTGAAGGTGTGTGGGGGAAGGCAGGGATACTTTAGAAAGAAGTTCCATAGCCTGGGCATAGGTGAGATGGCCCAACTTGGAAGGGTCAATGGATCCTTCAGTAGTGGCTGTTTCTACATCATGAGGAAAAGGGGAATGAGATGGTGGCCTTTCAGATGCTGCTTGTGTTGCAACACCTTCATCAAGACCTTGGGTGGTTCCCTCAGCAGCACCTTGGTTTATAGGTACCTCATCATGGGGAGATGGGATGTGCATTTCAACATCAGCAATGGTGAAATCTGCTGATGGAGTTTGCAAATGAGAGGCAGCCTCACCAGAGGGATGTTCCAGTCCTTGTGGTTCATCAGCTTGAGAAGGTGGTCCTTCAACAGCTGTTGGGTGTACAGCAGCTGTATCACTAGGAGCAGAAGTTTGAGGCTGATCTACTGCATGGTCTGTTCCAGCAGTTTTGGCACCTCGTGCAGACTCAGATTGTGTTAGAGAAGTATGAGGTGGAGACTGTGTGGACTCAGTGTGGAGTGGAGTGGACTCCTGACTTTCAATACCCTCACCCTGTTGGGAGGCTGGGATAGTTGATGTGGTAGTCTTCTTATGTATAACTAGTTCCTGTTTGGAGGAACCAGAGGGTCTAGGCTGACTCTTGGTGGACTCTGGTTGGAGTGAAGCGTACTCCAAATATGCTGAACCTTCTCCCAAATTAGGAGAGGCAGCAGGGGTTGCTTCTTTTTCAACTGACTCCTGTTGGGAGGGTCTAGAGGTGCTAGTTTGGGTTGATGGTTTCTTCCTAGCTAAGGATTTTCTCCTTGAGTATTGGGACATTGTGGGAGATTGAGGAGAAGAAGTAGGAAGTTGTGTATGGACTGTTGATGAGACTGCGTCAGGAATAGAGGGGTTAACCTGTTACATGGCCTCAGGTGCCACAAAGGCTTCAGCTTCAACAGATGAAGGTGAGAAGTCTGCTCCCCCTCAGCCACTGAGGCTGATGGGGCAGACTTTGACTTAGCTGAATAAGCCTGCTTGAGGACAGGCTCAGCTTCAATCGATTCCAGGCCTCTCTTAACAACTTTAGGCCTCGATTTGGATTTTCCTCTGGGAGCAACCACCGGATCCACCCACACAGCAGAGGGTCCTTCCACCATACCAAGTAACCTCCCTCATAGGTGTAGAGAGGGGAGGTTCATTAGGAAGAACAGGAGCGTAGAAAACTCTTTTCCCAATTACTGGGAATGCAGCAGTAAGTAATAGGGGCTGAGAGTTGTATAGATGCTCACCACAAACATGCTTGAATATGAGGCTCAGAAACCTTGATATCTGACAGTAGCTGGACGTATTTCCTGCTGACTATGTTCCTCAAATTCACGAAAATCCAACGAGCCATGTTCAGTGTAGTCCCATCCACAAGCTGTAGGACTATTGAGAATTCATCACGGCTGAGCTGGTCAAAAGAACCAACTTTGCTGCTGAAGCACATCACCACAGAGGCAAATAGAAAGCTGTAGGTTGGTGACAGATCCCTTCTGAACAGAGTGGCTCCAACTTTGGGTTCTGCTACACCACAGAAACGTAGCAGATTTCCCATCTGTTCATTCTCAGGCTGTGGCTAGTCATATGTTTCAGCCACAAGAAGATGAAGGACTTCCCTTATGAGATCAGTAGTTATCTCAATGGTCTGAGTCCGATTAAGAATGGTTCCCCTGATGATTTTGGTCGCTGGATCATAAGCACAGGTGTATCAAAACTCATACACCATCTCCTGGTACAGGACACCAGGAGATGCAGTCATATATAGCATAGTTTAGGGGGTGAACCATCAAAAACTCCACCATGTTTTCATAACCCTTCCCCACGTATTTTGGGAATGTTTAAATTTGCGATATAGTTTGTGGGTTTCAGGGTTAGCATCATGGTAACAGAGGGGTGTTTCTCAACATCCTTACCATCGAATACTGGAAGCAAAGGGTTGTAATGGTGAGCCATTTACAGAGTGGTGGAAAGGCGAGTACTGGACACTTAGTCGATTTAGGGTTCTTCGGGTAGTTATGGTAGCAGTAGAGGAAGAAGAAGATGAAACAGTAGAGGAGGTATTTATAGGATTCGAATGTGAGTGAGTAGGAGAGAGAAAGGTTTGGGCGGTTGATTTGAAATGTTCTTTAATGGAAAACGGAATGGTTGTCCATGTTAGAACGGTTGTCAGACCACTTGAACCTTATTAGTCACTAACACACGTTAATACACATTATCCATAGGTAATTAAGTTAAATAAATACGAAAATTGAGTAACTTATTTATGAAGAAAGGTAAATTAAACTGATGTTCTAAGCTGTTGGTCAAACCTGTGATGAGCATGTTCATCACAAACTGTTCACTCCTCAAGCTGTTCATTCAACCTGTGCAGCTATATAAGAACAGGTTATGTTCAATAGCTGATCAGGTTACAAGACAATGTCTTGTATGACAGATTGAGAGAGTGAGCAGTTTGGAGGTTTGATGAATAGAATAGGTTTGAAGTGAAAAACTGATGTTATCAAACCTGTTATACGCTCAAGCTGTCCAAGCTTCCAGAAATTGGCTAAGGGTAGAACTTGCATAGCCTGTTCTGTCTAAGCTGTTCAGAGAAACTTGAGCAGTTTGAGACATATGATGCCTTAGAGCATTAAGGACACTTAGTCACTTTTATTTAACATGGCCAGCTTGCTTACAAGGTAATTAAACCTGTTTTCATCAAGAGGCTTGGTGAAAATGTCTGCAAGATGTTCATCTGTGGAAAATAAAACTTACCTCCACATTACCTTTCTGGATGTGATCCCTAATAAAATGATTTCTGACTTCTATATGCTTTGTTCTGGAATGATATACTGGATTATTGGAGATAGCTATAGCACTTGTATTATCACACAGAATAGGAGTCTTCCTATATACAAGCCCATAGTCTTCAAGCTGACGCTGCATCCATAGAATCTGCCCGCAACAGCTTCCGGCAGCAATATACTCAGCTTCAGCAGTAGAAGTAGAAACTGAGTTTTGCTTCTTGCTACACCAACTGATCAACTTACCACCAAGTAGTTGACATCCACCTGTTGTGCTTTTTCTGTCTAGCCTGCAGCCTGCAAAATCAGAATCTTAATATCATGTTAACTCAAGACTTGAGTCTTTGGGATACAAAGACCCAAACCTGGTGTACCCTTAAGGTATCTGAAGATTCTTTTTACAGCAGCTAGATGTGATTCCTTAGGATCAGCTTGAAACTTAGCACATAAACAGGTAGCAAACATAATATCTGGTCTACTAGCAGTTAAATATAGCAAGCTCCCAATCATGCCTCTGTAAGCTGTTACTGAAACAGCTTTGCCACTGGCATCAGCATCCAACTTTACATTGGTTAGCCATTGGGGTTTTGATGGGAGAACTTTGATCAAATTTAAACTTTTTCAAAAGATCTAAAGTGTACTTTCTTTGATTTATAAAAATTCCATTTGAGGTTTGTTTAACCTGTAATCCAAGAAAGAAAGTAAGTTCACCCATCCTACTCATTTCAAATTTTGATTTCATGAGTAGTGAAAAATTCTTGCATAACTACTCATTAGAAGAACCAAATATTATGTCATCCACATAAATTTGAACAAGCATAATATCAGACTTCACCTTCTTTATGAACAATGTGGTATCCACTTTACCTCTGGAATAACCATTGTTCATTAGGAAATCAGTTAGAGTGTCATACCAGGCTCTAGGGGCTTGTTTTTGACCATAGAGGGCTTTGTCCAACTTATAGACAAAACCTGGGTGATGTTCATTTTGAAAACCTGGAGGCTGCTTGACATACACTTCTTCTTGCAGCTTTCCATTTAAAAATGCATTCTTTACATCCATTTGAAATACCTTCATACTCATGTGGGCAGCATAGGCTAGAAACAAACGAATTGCTTCTAACCTGGCCACTAGAGAAAAAGTTTCATCATAGTCAATATCTTCTTCCTGTCTGTAGCCTTGAGCAACCAGTCTTGCCTTATATATAATAACATGACCTTGCTCATCCATTTTGTTCCTAAAAACCCATTTAGTGCCAATTATTGTTTTACCTTTAGGAGCAGGGACCAACTTCTATACTTTGTTTCTCTCAAACTGATTGAGCTCTTCTTGCATGGAAGTGATCCAATTGGCATCTTTTAGTGCTTCGTCCACTTTCTTAGGGTCCATCAGGGACACAAAGCTAGAAAACATACAAAAGTTTCCTAAGCCGTCCCATCTTGTTTGCACCCCTTTGTTGATGTCACCGATTATTTGATCATTGGGGTGACACCTGATCCACTTAGGATCATGCCCCAATGAAAATTCTCCTGTGTCATTTGCATCTTCAACAGGTCCTGTTGAGCAACTTTCAGGATTTTCAGACACACTGTTATCTTGAGCCTGTTCACTTGTTGAACATGACTCTTCATTGTTGAACATATCAGCAGAGGATCCAAGAAAATCAGCATTGATTGGTTCAGGACATGTAATTATATCAGTACACTTATTCACACAGGGTGTATCAACATAGTCATCATCATGTCCATTGTGGTTAACAGGTTCCACTCTGGGTGTAGTGGAAGCTTTTGAGTCCTTTTCTTCATTAATGGAATGCATGAGACCATCAAAGCTGAACTATCCTGAAACTGATTCAGGAACAGCTTTGGTGGGGGCACTCCTAGACTCCTCAAAGGTGACATTGCTAGATTCATCATAGGGATGAGTTCTTCTACTTCATCAACATTTGTTGATGGACCAGTAATATCCACACTAGTATTCCCTATTTGGATTGTAACAGCCTGGATACTATCCTCATTGACTATATTACTTCCAACACTGCTAGTTTCTGCATTGTTGGAACTAGCAGAGTCACCAGGCCTCATGTCCTCAATTTCAGGACAGTCTTTGGCCATATGTGTCTTCTTCCCACATTTATAACATTTTCTCTTTTACTTCCAGAAACATATTCTGAATCATATTTTTTGATCTTTTCAGCAGGTTTAGAAAACTTATTACCATTTTTAGAAGAATCAACACTTTGGGTGGAAGGCACAATGGCAACAGCTTTACCTGTATCCTTTCCTCTTATTAGGAGAACATATATCAAATACAGAAAGTTTGATTGGCCTTTGACCTTTCACAGGTTTGGAAAACTTATTCCCAAATTTCTCAGGTTGAGCAATGGCTTTGCCTTTGCCCTTACTGAGATGTGATGGATGTTGCCTATCAACATAATCACTGCTTTTGGTTTTGAAAAACTTACCTTCATTTATAACCACTTTTCCACTATGATTTAAAAACTTATTTGAAATCACAGCAGATTTACTTTCAACATGAGACTTACCCCTGTTGAAAGCAGGCTGCTTACCTTTTGAAAACTTTTTCTCAAAATGATCAGCATCAAAGGGATTAGTAGGTCTCTTACCATCAGCTTTAGACCCAGAGCTTGTCTTGTTAACAGGTTTGGTGTCCAAAGCTGCAACTTGAGCTTGTTTTCCCTTCTTTTGCTTGTGTGAACCAACTGAGCACTTAGCATACCGATTTGATGGAGCACACATTCCATCATCAGTTTTTGGAGCTTTTTAACACAAGCTGTCAGTGTTTTGAGGCCTGAGAAACCTATTTGTTGAGACTAGCATACCATTTACTTTTTGAATGAAGGTACTTGGAAGCTCACCAAGAGTGGATAAGTCTTTTTCCGGATTATTTATCTCAACAATTGAAGCTGCTTTGTCAAGATCCCCTCCAATGAGAAGGGCTTTGTTGACTGATACAATGATTGAATTTTTGTGCAGATTGGCACCACCAACAATGTTTTTAAGCTTGACATGTTTTGTGTCTGTTTCTCTCTTTTCTTCTAATAAAATGGAATTGATGTGTTTTAATTCATCAAGTTCAGTTTCCAACTTATGGAAGCTGTCCAGTGTACTAGTTCTTATGTCAAGATCAGTTTTTAGCTTGGAGATTATAGACAACAGAACATTATGCTTCTCAATAGCAGCTTTTAGATCAACAAGCAGATATTCAAACATTTTAACTTTTTCATCAGAACTGTATGCCATAAAATTTTGTACCTTATACATCATTGTTGGGTTCCAGTTCTCCAACCTGCTGAGAGCTTCAACTTCAGCCAGGTCTTGTTTGAAGTTTCTTTTTGATGGGATATCAGTGTTGGCCATTAGACAGTTGTTATCTTCTTCATCTAAAGATGAGTCAGATTCCTCCCAATCACATGTCTCAGCCACGAGTTCCTTTTGTTTGTTGGAAGCCACTGAGTCTTCCAACTTCCTCAGGTTAGCCATGGCCATTAGGTACTTAACCCTGTAGCCATCGTCCATGTTTGTCTTGTATGGTTTGGATGATGGGCCAACAGCTTTAGACACACAGTCAGCAGCTATATGGCCAGTTTTGCCACATTTAAAGCACTCAGCCTTAGTTTTATCAAATGCCTTCTTTTTCTGTGGCACCTGACTTCTTCTGCAGCATTCTTCCACCAAACCTCTTCTTGTTGAATTTCTTGACAAGCATTGCAATCATTTGCTCATCATCTATCTCAGCAAGATCTTCACAGTCTTCCTCTTCAGACATTTCATCCCTTTCATCATCAGCCTGTTGATCAGGTTGTGTGAACACATCACACATCTGACCAGCAGGTTGTCTCACGCTGGCCACTAAGGCAGCACCTCTTTTGGAGATTTCATAGGCATTTCTTTTTTGTTGCCTTGACTACTCATCATTCAGTAAAGATCCGTACAGATTTACAAGATCCATACCTTTGATGGTGACTGAATTTCTTAAGATAGTAGAGAAATAATTCCATTCTTCAGGTATAATGTCCAAGAACTTTTTTACCAGAGTCAAGTTGTCCTTGGTGATCCCAACAGATTTGAGATCATTGATTAGAGTAGTGAATCTAGTATAGGTTTCAGTGAGAGACTCCTTTGGCTTTGCAAAGAAGAGTTCATACTGTCTAACAAGATTGTTAATCCTGTTATCTAGTGTGATAGTGGGACTATCATAGACAGTACACAAAGTATCCCACATCTCCTTTGCAGTCTTCATTTTCTCAACCTGTTTGAACACATCATCAGGAAGAGAAATAACCGGGTTGTTCCTGGCCTTTGCATCAAGAGCAACCAGCCTTTTGTCTTCATCAGACCATTGAGCTTTTGCCTTTTCAAAGGTTCTGATATCAGGAACAGCTCCTTCAGCAGCAGAAGTGACAGTAGTAACAGAATTTGGCACATAGGGACCTTTCATTACTATCTCTGGCAGTTGTACATCTAGATTCTCTAAATAGAGCATCATTCTGCACTTCTAGCCAGAGAAGTTCTGATGATTGAACTTGGGGGGTTTGGCCATTGAGCCATTGTCATAGTAAGTGGAGGAGCTATCAGCACTGTTGTCCATGGGAAATAGGGAGAATGAGAGATCTAAAGTTAACACACACTCTATCTGCTCTGATACCAGTTGTAGGTCCCAAAAGGTTTCCCTTAGTGTATTGTTCTAAGCTTTAGAGAGGGGGTGAATACAGCCAATTAAAAACTCAACACTCTTTTCTCAATGTTTGTGTATATTATTAACAAGTGTTAATTACAAACAAGTTTGACTGCAGAAAGGTTCAAGCTGAGATGACAAATATAACAGATGTTTCAACTAGTCAAGGACACACTCAGAATAGATACAATGAATACACTCACTTAGATGAACTCACTGTTTTTCAAGACACAAATGGACAGCTTGAATAAGAACAGCTTGGACACACGTTATTGTTTTATTCAAGCAGACTTGCATGCATGAAAAACACACTTCAATGCACGATCTGAATTTCTCACTCTTCATTATCTCACATTCCTTAGAAGCTTCCTTTTATACTCTCACTGAGAATCTCAGTGAAGCTTCCTCATTGGACAATGAGATAGTGGGATGTCTTTCCAAAAGACAAAACAACTTTTCTGCACATTCTGATAAAGCAGACTTGTCTTCATGTGGCAGAATCTTTGTCCTTTCCTTTTTGTCTCTGTAGCAGAAGGCTTTCACTAAAAGAGGAATGTCAACTTTGAATCTTTCTTCTTATGTTAAGGCCATTTTGGTATAAGAAATGGTCTGTCACCCAATTCAAATATCCACTTTGTTTTCATGGAACAGAACATCATAGGCACTTTTTGCATCTTCTGTTTTCCACTTTGTCTTCGACTTTGTATACTAATCTTGTTGTCCAAAACAATACATGAGGACTTGGAAACATATTCCATACAGTGTTTAGCCTGTTCACAAAGAACAAATTTTGTTCACAAAGAACAGAACACTTAGAATTTGTCCAAGCTGCTCAGCAGAATAGAGCAGCGTAGACATTTTATGTCCAGCCTGTTCAACAGAATGAACAGCTTGGGCAATTTTCCTTAGTTGCAACGAATGCAACAGGGTAAACAACTTTGACTTATATTGCAAATCACTTTTTAGGTTTCAATAAGGCATTAACAAGCCTTAAATTATTCCTTTAAGTGCATCAAACAGGTTTGATTAAAAATCTCCCCCTAAGATGTAGAGCAGGTTTGACAGAGACCTTTTTGTGCCTAACACTTCCCATAGGGCATAATCAATAAATTGAATGTGCTGTTGAATCCTGAATTTCCACATCTCGAACTCATTGGGTTTGAGCATAGGCACTTTAAGTCCTTGCCCAGATCCACTACTGCTGCCATCAAACTCCATTGCAGAAAAAGTTTTAAAAGATTTGGATATTTAAAAACGAAAGTTTCTTTAAAAACAAAAAAAACACGCTAGGTTCTGATACCACTTGACAGGATCAAATCACCAAAGATTAACAGGTTTGAATAAATCAGAGTTAAACCAATAATCTTGTTTTGAATCAAAGTCCAATTAAGAAATTCGCGGAATAACACTTAATTGTTTTAAAAAAAAACTTTCAGAACAATAAGAACAGAATAAGTAAGACAGAAACACTATTAATATCAAAACCTCTTGTATTGATAATCACTGATTACAAGAACCTCTAATCTTTTTTATTAGACGAAGAACACAGATTGTTCTTAGGGTTTACAACCTTAGAGGCTTGAGAAAACTTAATCAGAATACGAATTACAATTTTCAATTGCCGATTACCGATTACACAAGAAAGACCTTGTCTAACTCTATATATAACCTTCTGATTTGTTTCCTTAACAAACTACGATTTCCCTTGAGTAGATATCTTCAGAAGATCTTAAATCTTGATATCTTTGTCACTTCCTGATCTATAACAAATTCTGTTATCATCTCCTGAGGAAGCTTGAACTTTATCTCTAGCAACTTAATCATTTTGAACTAGTAGTTCGAGATTCTAGAACTAGCAGCTTGAACTTTGTAATTACACAGAAATACTACTAACAGTTTGAAAAATCGTAACTAACAGCTTGACATACTTAGTTTATTTCCCAGCAGTTGCTCGACACCAGTTCTTTCAGTTTCCCGTACAAGAAGGCACTCTTGACGTCTAGTTGATAAACTTTAAAGCCTTTGAAAGATGTAAATGCGATAAACAGTTGGATAGCCTCAAGCCTTGCTACTGGTAAAACACTTCATTATAGTCTATTCCTTCTTCTTGGTTGAAACCCTTGACTACGAGTCTTGCTTTATTTCAAGTAACATTTCCTCGATCATCTCTTTTGCACTTAAAGACCCATTTGGTTCCTATTGCAACTTCTCCACGAGGCAAAGACACTAACTCCCAGACTTGCAGTTTCTTGAACTGTGAGAGTTCCTCCTGCATTGCTTCAATCCAAGAATTGTCCTTTAGAGCCATTTGAATATTTTTTTTGGCTCAACTTGAAAGTTGAAACATGAGTACAAACAAGTGTGGGATGCTTCGGAGGCTTTGATCATCGATTAATAGCCCTGTGACAATATTCACATTTCTCCGAGTCTACACTCCTGCATTTGGATCCCCAATAATGGCCTAAAGAGGGTGATCCTTATGTACTTTCGATGTTTCAACTGCATCGACTTGAAGATTGTCACCCAGATTAGATCCTATTTCTCCTAACTTTGGTGTGAATTCAGACTGAACATCCTCCTCATGATCATTTTCTTCTGAAGCTGGACGGTTTATCTGATTCACATTATTAGGGGAAGAAGGTTCTTCAGTTGTTGGGGACTCTTCTTCTGTCGATAGATCTCCTACAGATGTCATAGGTATGCTCGAATTAGGAAAGGCTTCACCCTCTTCATCAGGATTTAGAGTTGAGAAGTCATTCTCCAAAGTTCCTGCATCACAACTGAAAGGAATGTTAAACAATTTGAATACAGTGTCATAATCAGATAACCATTCTGGACCTATTTGGGGCTCATGCGAATAAATGGTAACCTCAATGTTAAACACAATTTCTACAGTACCAGTGGTTTTGTTAAAAACCCTCTTGTTTGGTGAATTTGGGACATAACCTAGGAAGTATCCTTTGTCTACCTTTTTACCAAACTTTGGTTGACGTTTAGTTTTCAACAAAGTACATGGCACCCCAAATGGTTCAAAACCAGTTAAATTTGGTGGACGCTTATTTAAAATCTCGTAGCAGGTTTTGTTCAGAGATTTGACAGTAAGGACCCTGTTTAAAACATGACAAGCGGTATTCACTGCTTCTCCCAAAACATTGTAGGAAGCTTTGAATCCGAAAGCGTAGTCCTAGCTGCTTCAATCAATGTTCTGTTCTTTCGTTCTGCCACTCCACTTTGTGGTGAAATATGGTGCACTAAACTGATTCACTATGCCTTTGGTTAGGCAGTATGCATTCATTACAACATTCTTGAACTCAGTTCCGTTACACTTCTAATACGCTTCACCCTTTTCCCATAGGCGTTCTCTATTTGGTCTAAGAACCCAATCTGCGTGCCTGCTGTTTCATCGTTTGTACCTAAAAAGAAAACCCAAGAAAATCATGAGTAATCATTAGTGATGACAAAGCAACACCAACTTCCACCTATACTCCTTTTGTTGATTGGACCAAAAGGATCCATATGCAGCAGATCAAAAGTGAAAGAGTTTGAGTTCTGAGTCTTAGAGTTGTGCGCCTTCTTGTGTTATTTCCCTTTCTTGCAAGGCACGCACTTGTTTTCAAATTGGAAGCTCTTCATTGGTACACCTTGCACAAGGCCATTTTTAGTGATGAAGTTCATCTTCCTTAAGTGAAGGTGAGACATCCGCTTGTGCCACAACAAAGATTCTGATTCTGTAGCTTTGGATAGTAAACATGTAGATTCCATCAAAATTCTGCTATAGACATGTCCATCATATACATATTATTCTTCTTTGGAGCCCACATCATTATCCACTTTTCAGGAATCTTAAACCCAGGCTTTAGCACCAGCTCTTCCTTCTCAGTAAAATGTTCTGAGTGTTGCCTATCACAGATCTGAGAGACACTAATGGATTATGATCAAGCTTCTCTTCATAGTACACTTGCTCAAGAGTGATTTTCCCGTTAGTAACCATTTCCAATCCAGTGATATCTCCTCCTTTATTCCCAGCAAAAGAAACAAACCATTTATACCCCCTTTTGAAGTCTGTCAATAGACTTCTCACCCCTGTCATGTGTCAAGAGCAACCACTATCCACATACCACTTGTTTTTTAGACCTGTCGCTGACTCTTTCACATGAAATAAAACAAGTTAGTTATCACAGGGAACCCAAACCATGACTGACTTGGTAATACCTTTCTCATCCACAAACGTGAATTCTTTCAAATACCCTTCTCTCCGTTCAGGTGAGTTGGGTTTTTGATCAAGAACAGGTTGTGAATTTGAATGATTAATATCCACTCTTTGCCTTTGGATTGGTCTTTGTTGTTCAGCCCTAGAGTAATTCTATAATAGTACATATCACTGTGATAATTCTGGACTCTACTTGGTGTCTAATGTCTATTAGGAGTATGAGACCTAACTAGAGTGTTACTCCTATATGGTGTATGATTCCTAGGGATGATTTGGGGGCCAAACTTTGATTGACTTGGGAATCTATTCGGTGAATTATTCCTAGGTCCTTCATTTTGTCTGGTAAACACCGGTGTTTGTCTTCTTCCTAATCGTGACATCACACTAGACTTCTTCTCTGAACTGTGAGAACTACTCATGCTCGCATCACAACACATTGTTTTGAAGGTAGGCTGCTCTTGTTTCCCTTTGTTCGGGGTAGATTCAGTTTTCTTATACGGACAACCTGAAGCAACATGACCTTTCTCATGACATTTAAAAGCAATACATCTTTCCAATTGATTTATTATTTGCACTCTTTGTCTTAGGGGTCATACTAATGTCTTGTTTGTTCTTATCAACTGTCTGATTCATCTCCTCTTTATTCTTATCACTTGCAGTTTCAGCTTCATCTAGTTTTGGCATACTACTAGGTTGCACAAACTGTAGTGTTTTCTTAACCTAAGGGATAGGTGTTGACACTTTAGATGACTCATTTACCTTTACTTCCTCTGATTTAACTGTTTCCATGGTCTCATCCTGAGGAATAGGTACGTAGTTGCTATTGAAGGATGGAGCCACATCTTGATATCCTGGGCCAGTCGGCTTCTTAGATTCTCTCTATGAATTTAAGATTTTGCCTAAAGTGAAGGACGAATTCCTAAACTTTTCAATCTTGGTGTTTGCCTCAGCTACCCTAACTCTAGATTTTGCTAATTCTACATCTTTCAAGGAGATCTCTTTGGTTAGTGATTCTACATGCTCATAAATCAGTTCATTACGGACACATTGTTCACTTAACTTGTCTTTCAGAACTATCATATCTTGAGCATCAACAGTAAGTTTAGCTTTGAGATCTACCTTGATATCTAATAAACTAGCATTATCAGATTTTAATGATTGAATTTGAGCAGTCATTGATGAATGTGTCTCTAGTACTAAATTCAGTTTATCATTCAGAGTAGTACATAAGACACATAAATCATGTAAAGTAGAAAAGTTTAGGATTACCTTTTTCCTGTCAGATTCGATGTTGGCCATCTGAGCTGCAAACTCCAAAGTAGTCAGCTCCTCAGTGATCTCCAGTACCAGTGGATCTAAATCGGACTGCTGGGTATCCTCTTTCTTTTCTTCTTCTGCTCCACTATCTTTCTATTTATCAGCTTCTGTCACTTCAGCCATGAGGGCTCTAGCAGTTGCCTCAGAATGTGTATTCCAATCATATGTGCCATCTAACTGTTTGTTGGAGGACACATTTGTGAGCAAACTAGCCACTGAACCCTGATTCCCTGAACCGGTAGAGTCCTTACGTCCTGAGTTCTGATAATTATCCACCTTAGGTCTTTGACACTCTATAGCAAAGTGTCCCAACCTTTGACAGTTATAACATTTGACTTTTGATTTGTCACATCCTACATTGTTCACACTTAGAGTTCTGCCTGTTGTTTTCATGAAATTTTTAACTCTCTGTGTGACCATGGCCAATTTCCATTGTAGATCCATTTTCTCTAGATCATCAGGATCAACCTGATCATAGTCTTCTTTCTAGAGTGTCGAATCATTGATCTTCCCCTGAATACAATTCCCATATGCTGCTACAAACGATGCTAGAAGCTTGAGATGCTCCTCAGCAGTCTTAGCACTCATCGGCATCTTTGTATACCCTTGAGTTGATGATCCTGAAGTAAAACTCTGTGGCTGATCATCTGTTTTTGAGAAACTCAGAAAAGCCCTATTAGTAGATTCTTCTATATCTCCTGGTATGCCCTCTTGTTCCCCAATATAGAATGTTGATGCTCCAGACTTAGTTGCACTAGAAGTTGATGGCTTAGTCTTGCTGAAGTACATCTTCGAATCTTGCACCTAATCATACTCCATCTCTTTCTTGCATTTTGAAATTATGAGCTCTCAACATCCCAGTTACTTCCTCAAGAGAAAGCGTATCTAACTTCTCTTGATCATGCTTTAACAAAGTAGTGTACATCTCCCACTTTGTTGGTAAAGCATCCAATAGTTTGTCAATCTTCTCTGATCTTTATAATCAACTTTGTGATTATCCATTCAGTCAAAAGATGATAGAATCGAGTTATCACTTCATCCAGACTCTCATTCTTCAGACACTTGAAGATTGCAAACTGTTGCTTCAGCAAGTCAGTTCTCCCCTTCCTTACTTGTGGATTTCCCTCATACCTTTCCTCCAAAGCCTCCCAAAGTTCATTCGAGGTTCGGTGATGTTTGAAAGTATGTAGAATCTCTAGAGACAGAGACATCTTGATTGAAGATAAGGCTCGATTCTCAGCTTCAAAAATCTTATTATCCTCATCCTTCATCTGTTGATAAGAGAGAGCTTTCATCCTGCCCTCAAGCTCTTGAGTAGGAGGTACATATCCTTCGTTGATACAAATCCACATTCTCATGTCATTATACCGAGCAAAGTCTACAAATATGTCCTTCCACCAATAGTAGTCCTCAATTTTCATGAGCTTTGGTGGGGAGTTCGATTTACCAACTTCACGATCCATTTCCATAAACCTGTGTCAGCTTGACATTCTCGAAAATCTTGTTCACGAACTTAATTGATTAATTTTTAAAATGAATTCAAAACAAGTTCGTACGGACTTATAATAAGTTCGTACGAATTTAAATAAATTCGTTTTACTAAATTAAATTCATTTTATATTAAGTTCGTGAACCTTAAGTTCGTAATGACTAAATTCGTTCTGACAGGTTCGTGAATCCTTAGTTTCTGACAAATTCGTTACTCAAGTTCATACGAACATAATAAGCTAAGTTCATAGATCCCTAGTACTGACAAGTCCGTGGAACCCTAGGTTCTGACAAGTTCGTGCGGCGCAAGTTCGTGAAGGAACCTAAAAATCAAATTTTTCAAAAATTCAGATTAATTCAACGTCTTTAGGGCTAAAAACAATGAATCCCACTAGCTAATGAACTCAAATGAATGTAGATGTGAAGAAATACTTAGATCAACGTAAAACTCGAGTAGATTTACGATTTATCCAGAAAGCACGCCTTGAAACCTTTGAATGTTCAACGAAACTCGAAGAACACTTAATGAAAACGCCTTGATACTAGTTGTATAGTCCCTCCCTATCGGATCTATCAAGGCGTTGCAGCGTCAAACGAGTGTGGAATTATCGTTTAACGCTAACGTATGAAACACAAATACTCACACAGGAAACACAGAGCCAAACACGATGTTGGTCGACTGAATATCAACACCACGAGATGTATCGCTCCTCTAGTCGCTCTAATGCTCTCCAAATCGTCTCTAAACACTAATTATCGAAGTTCAATGAAATTCTTGAGCATAAGTTCATGATATACATGCTAAGTTCGTGCATGGCCCATGCCCGCGAACTTATGAGTTCAAGCCCATGCAGCTAAGTTCGTATGACCTTATCAGATATAAGTTCGTAGGAACTTATTAGCCATAAGTTCGTACGAACTTATCAGCCATAAGTTCATACCTACTAAATCATGAACTTATCGTGCAATCATGAACTTATCAAGCAATCATGAGCTTATCATGCAATCATGAACTTAACAAGCAATCATGAACTTATCATGCAATCATGAACTTAATACATAATCATGAACTTAATATGCAATCATGACTTTGTATTCATAAGGCCCTATCTATTACAAATAAAAAACTAGACTGCTGTCGTCACACCGGGTGTACCAACACACTCCTATATGTTTTGCATGATAATGTACCCTAAGGATATGGTTGGGTAGCCCGTCATTAGTGCATGAACTAAAAGGATTTCTTGAGGTCTAACGGTAGTCGTGTCCTGGTGTCGTGGAACCAAGTTAAAGACAACAAACTTCCACAGGACCTTAGCTAATGGGCACAAATCCCCTCTGTAGAAACTCATATAGGTCCTTGCACCATCTATGGTCATCCCAAACACCGTGGCTATCATACCTACCCAGTGCTTAGCCCAACCGTTAATCTTTCGCACTCTAATCCCTGAATATCCAGTGATGACCAGAACTCCCTAGGACGTGGTATTTCAGTGTCTATCAGAAACTCCTCACAAATCGGTTTCCTAGAGACCATCACTTTCTTATTTCCCACCATACCCACTAACTCAAAGTCATGCTCCTCATACTAATCTGCTCTACGCATATTGGGAAACCACTATCGGATCAGACTGCTGTGGATATATGGCAACTCCCAGTGAATAGCTTTTACCCACCCTAATCTCTCAAAACATTCTAATATCTCAAACCCCTCAAAATCAAGCTCTTTCACGGTTTGCTGAAGGTTAAAGCGGGGTGGTTTACCATTATAATTTATAAGTGTTGGGAGGAATCACTGGGAATTCCGCATTGAGTGGAACCTCAATACAAATATTTTTAGGGTTTGGGGTTCTCATGCGTGGTGTACGGGTAAAACGGGTATTGGAACTACGACTTCCGCTAGCATGGAATTGGGTCGACATCTACTATTAAATTATGAAGAGAATAGGTTAGTTAATCTAAATTAGAGTTTCCTATATGAATAATGCATGATAGATTAAAAACCCTTTTTCATATTAAATAATGCAATTCCTAATTCTCACCAACAGTGTGAGCCAAACTAACCCTAATAATGCATGAACTTTGTAACTAAAAATTTAACATTAAATCAACCCCAACAACAAAAACAAAACTCTTAAATCTTAGAAAGCTCATATTTGGAAAACTAGGATTTTTACGTAAAAAATTTTGCAAAATTAAATGCATAATAATTTTATGAATGCATGTAATTATATTTAACCTTTTTTTTATTGAAAATCAATGCAACCCCCCAAAAAGTTCATCCCATGCATGCATGATAAGCCTTTGAAACTAGCATAGAATGAAACTATGGGCGTTAGGAAGAGTATACCTTAGTGTTAGATGAGAACATCTAAGGCAGATCTGAGGATTTGAAGTGTATAGGGCGTTATTTGAGAGGGTTTAACCCTTGAGATCGAAAATCGACTTTTCTTACTGTTGAAATTAGGTTTTATGACGATTATAACGTAGGGTTTCATATTTATAAGCATTTAACACCGACCAGGCTTAGGGCAGGCGTAGCCCTGCGCCTCCCTCTACGCTCCAAGCCTCCTGATTTTTAATATGGGGCGCATGTGAGCCTCTAAGCCTATTAAGATATTTACTCTCCCCAACTTAAGATATTAAACTAGGTTAAATTAATTCACCGAGCGTGCTTAAAAGTTTCAATTTATGATGTGATACTTCCTATACTAACTTAAACCTAAAACTAACAAATAAATTTAAAATTAACTAATTAAACTAATCCACCTTTTAGTAGCGAATCACGATTGCACTTAGCACGTGCAACAAGCCGTTAAACCCCTCGGTATCCCGAGTGGACGAGTGTTGTCTCGTGAGGGTTTCCAGGAACATACCCACAAAGTTCTCTGGGTTGCCTCCCAGGAAGCGCTCAGTTTTACGTTTTCAGCCAGACCCACTGTACATATAATTTTAGTCTATGTCCATTAACTTTGAATGGTGCACCATCTTTCACATCCTGAATTTCTACCGCACCGTGTGGGTAGACTTCAGTTACGACATATGGACCTGTCCATTTACTTTTTAATTTACCCGGAAACAGTCTAATCGTGCATTAAATAACCAAACTTTGTTTCCTTGGGTAAATATTTTATTTTTCAGCATTCTGTCGTGAAAAGCCTTGGTTTTATACTTTATAAATTTTAGCACTTTCATAGGCTTCTCTACGAATCTCCTCCATTTCGTTTAATTGGAATTTACTATCGACACCGGCATCATGCAAATTAAAGTTTTAATGTTTTTTATTGGCCACATAGCCTAGTGTTCCAATTCAACGGGAAGGTGACACAGGTTACCATATATAAGTCGATGTGGGGACATACCAATATGTGTTTTAAATGCGGTCCTGTACGCCCAAAGAGCATCCTCTAGCTTTTGTGACCAATCTTTACGGTCTAGTCTCAATGTCTTTTCTAGGATCCTCTTGATTTCTCTATTCGAAATCTCAAGTTATTCGCTAGCTGCGGATGATAAGGTGTGGCTATTCGATGAGTAGCTCCATAATGTTTAAGGAGTTTAGTGAAATGCTGATTTTTAAAATGTGACCCTCCGACACTAATTATAGCCCTAGGGATACCATGACGTGCAAAAATATTTTTTTATAAGAATTTGCATACTACCCGGTTATCATTGGTTCTTGTGGCTTCTGCTTCCACCCATTTGGAAACGTAGTCCACTGCAACCAAGACATATTCATACCCAAATGACTTAGGGAAGGGTCCCATAAAGTCAATCCCCCATACATCAAATATTTCGATGATTAATATTGGGGTCATGAGCATTTCATCTCTTTTTGCGATGCCGCCTACTTACTGGCATCTCGTACATCCTTTTACAAACTTGTATGCATCCTTAAAGATTGTAGGCCAGAAAAACCCACACTGCAATATTCGGTGGCCAATTTTCTTGGCACATAAATGACCACTGCATGCATATGCATTGCAATGCTTGAGGATGTATTCATGTTCTGAATCAGGGACACAATGTCTCATGATTTCATCTGCACCTATCTTAATCAGATCTGGCTCATCCCATATGTATTGTTTTGCCTGAGCATAGAAATATTTCCTTTGTTGGGAATTCCAGTGCCCTGGCAACCATCCTGATACGAAGTAGTTAATTAAATTCGCGAACCAGGGCATTTTGGAGATCAGTAATAGTTGCTCATCAGGGAAGGAGTCCCTGATATGACCAGTTAAGTCCATTGGGATAATTGGGAGCCTGGATAGGTGATCGGAAAAAACATTCTCTATGCCTTTGTTGTCCCTAAGATCCAAATTTAATTCCTTTAATAGAAGGATCCGCCAAATCAGTCGAGGCTTGGCATCCTTCTTTGCTAATAAATGTCTCAAAGCGCCGTGGTTAGAGTACACAATTACCTTTGCCCCCCAAATATATGATCTAAATTTATCCAAGGCAAACACTACGGCTAACAGTTCTTTCTCCGTAGTGGTGTAAGTCATTTGTGCCTCATTAAAAGTTTTATTTGCATAATAAATGACCACTGGTTTCTTTTCTACTCACTGGCTGAGCATCGCACCCACAACATAATCGCTTGCATCACACATGATCTCAAAGGGTTGAGACCAGTCTGGAGATTGCAGGATTGGTGCTTCAATTAACATCGCTTTAAGTTTTTCAAATGCTTGCATACAAGCTTCGTCAAAGTTAAATTCTACATCTTTTGCTAGTGGATTACATAATGGCCTTGACATTGGACTGAAATCCTTATTGAATCGCCGATAAAAACCAGCTTGGCCTAAGAAGGATCTCACTCTTCTGACATTGGTGGGGGGTGGAAGTTAATATATTAATTGGACTTTTGCCTTGTCCACTTCCATGCTTTTCTCGGACATTATATGTCCCAGGACTACCCCTTCTTTCACCATGAAGTGGCTCTTTTTCCAACTTAAACTAAATTGGTCTTAGTGCATCTTTTTAGGACTCTCTCTAAATGTCCTAGGCATTTTTCAAATGACTTATCAAATATTGAAAAGGCATCCATGAATATCTCAAGAAAACCGCCCACCATATCTGAAAAAAATAGCCATCATACAGCGCTGGAATGTGACGGGGGCATTACACAGACCAAGCGTCATCCTTCTGTACGCAAAGGTGCCATATAGGCATGTAAACGTGTTTTTCTCTTGATCCTCTAGATGGAATGGAATTTGATTATATCTAGAGTAGCCATCTAGGAAACAGTAGAATTTTTGGTCTGCTAACTTTTCAACAATTTGATCAATAAATGATAGTGGAAAGTGATCTTTGGAAGTATTACTATTCAGTTTCCCATAATCGATGCATACTCTCCATCCAGTCACATGACGGGTAGTTATTCTTCCTCCGTCTTTAGTGTCAATAATTGTGATCCCAGATTTCTTGGGTACAGTTTGCGTTGGACTCGCCCATTTGCTATCAGATTTGGGGTAGATTATCCCAGCGTCCAACCATTTTAACACTTCTTTCTTGACTACCTCCCTTAGATTAGGATTTAGTCTCCTTTGTGCATCCCTTACTAGTTTAGCTTCTGGATCGGTAATATTTCAGTGCATACACAAAGTTAGACTAATTCGATTTAGGTCTGCTACGGTCCATCCTACATCTGCTTTGTACTTTACTAGCACTTTCACCAGGGCTTTTTCTTCCGCCTCGGTCAGATCTGATGAGATTATGACAGGAAGAGTGTCATTCTGACCTAAGAAGGCGTACTTCAGATGAACAGGCAGCTCCTTCAGGTCTAGAACAGGTGGTTGTTCTATTAAAGGTTTTGCTGATTGAGGCAAGTTAGTAGGTAGCTTTTCAGTCTTATGGGTCCACGGTGGTTGTTTTGATTCCAGTGTGGATTCCATTACTACCTCTAATTCGTTACAGGCTTGAGAGTTCATCTTAGTTGTGTCATGCTCGGCAAAGAACAACTCAGTGGTGTCTTTAGTGTTGATTGATGAGCTATGCTGTTGTGCAAGTTCTTCAACCACATCGATCATATAACACTCCGAGTCTATTGAAGCGGCATTTGAAGCATTAAACACATTTAATTGCAATTTGCGATTGTCGAAAGCGATATCTACAGCTCCCGTTCTACAATTAATTTGAGCATTGATTGTAGCTAAGAATGGTCTGCCTAAGATAATGGCCGACTGGTTCTCTCCAAAGGAACTTTCGGTGTCCAAGACTAGGAAGTCAACCAGATAGTAAAAATCTTCAACCTTTACTATTACATCCAAAAATAATCCCCCTTAGGCATTTGGTTGACCGATCTGCCAACTGCAAGACTATATTGGTTGTTTGCAACTGGCCTAGATCATGTTTGTCGAACAAGTTTCCGGGTAGAATGTTGACACTAGCTCCAAGATCAAGTAATGCCTTCTTTATCTGCACATTTGCAATTGTCACTAAAATCAGTGGTGATCCGGAATCTTTTAGCTTAGGAGGCAAGGAGCTAGAGATCATTGCACTTAATTTTTCAGTTAAATTGATCTACTTAGGAAGCGAGACCTTAAACTTCCTCTTCTGTGTGCATAGATCTTTTAAAAATTTTGCATAGGAGGGAACATGTTGGATAGCCTTGATCAAAGGGATATTGATATTGTCTTGATTGAAGAAATCCCACGAATCCTCTGGTTGTGGGCCTCTCTTGCCAAAGAGGGGAAGATTTGGGATTTTCTAAGGCAGCAGGGTAAGGAGGAGGAGCTGTGGTGTCCTGAGCCTTGACTGCGCCCCTAACATTGGGAGTTGGTATATCTGCCTTGATCGGTTCCTTGAAAATGACTTTCTTGGAACATTCCTTCTTCTTCGGATGCTCCTTTTCGTCACACACGACCTCAATGTCGGCATAAGGTTCTTCTTCTTGCTCTTTAGGCATCTCGATCTTATTGTCTACTTCTCTACCACTTCTCAGGGTAGTTACTTTAGACACCTCATTTACCTCATTTAGTTCGTGCTTCTTCTCTTTGACATGGGCATGCGAAGCGTTCGGGACGGTATTGCTTGGAAGCTTTTCTTCATCTCATTTCGTCAGCGACTCGGCTATCTGACCCATCTGGCGGCTTAGCAGCTCCATGGTCTTTGTGTTGATAGCCGACTGTTGCTTCATAAATTATGCGAACTCCAAGAATCGTGAAGAACTCAAGTTTGTTTCCACATGGAAATGAAGTTGCTCACGTTGGTTCGGCTTATAGTACCGCTCATCTTTAGCATAAGACGTTGAACCATATCGATATTCTCGTCGTGGTGGTTCATACCTCTGTTTAGATTGATGATCGGTAGGCTGATCATTCTTCCATCGAAAATTAGGATGATTTCTCCATCCCGGATTGTAGGTTTCCGAGAATGGGTTAACAATCTCCCGGTGGGCTCTAAAACCGTAGACTTCATTCGCATAGTCCTCAGTGGATTGCACTTGAGGACATGCTTCGGAATGATGAGATGGATCGCCGCATATGACGCAGTTAACTGATTTTAAAACCCTTCATCAATTGATCCATTTTCTTACCTAAGTTTGAGATTTCGCTCTTTACCTCACGCTTCCAGGCATTATCTATGCCCATCACTTGGACTATTATGCTACTTTCAGAACCAGCTTGAACTTTGAGACCCTTACTGAGTTGATTCAGTAACTCCCAAGCCTCATCGTTTTCTTTGTCTAAAAATGTGCCACAAGTGGCAGTGATGATCATATTGCGACTCTCTTGACTCTCACCATCAAAGAATGTCTTGGTAAGCATCCATTTTGGGACTTCGTGATGTGGACAAGCTCTGAGTTACTAATTCATCTGATCAAATGCTGCCTAGAGTTGTTCACCGTGTTTTTGTTTGAACCCGGTTTCGTTTCTCAGTGGTTTTGCTAATAGGGTAGTATTCATTGAGAAACTCCCGCTTCATTTGATCCCAGGTCGTGATGCTATTGTTGGGTAGCGACATGAACCAATCCTATTCTTTCTATTTTTAAAGAGAAAGGACATAGTCGGAGCTTTAAACCATCGGTGGTTATACCTCGAACATGATTTGTTTTGCAAATAGCCGTAAGCTAAGCTAAATGCTCATAAGGTTCCTCACTTGACATCCCTCGGAAATAGGAAGAATTTGAAAAAGTTAAGGACGAACTACGGGTTCGTTCTCATTTTCAAGGTATCGAATTGGAGAAGGGTCGGGCACATCACTAGGGCAGTAATGTGACTCAACAGTCCTCCGCAGTTGGTCACCCATCTTAACGACTACACGCGCCGGTTCTTCTTCCTCGCGATTTCTTGGCGAAATTGGACCCTCGAAAGTAGGAATCTCTTCCTCCTGCTCGCTATCGTCCTCCGCTGGTTGCTTGAACTCTTCGTGATTGCTCCTTGTTGTTTTTGCACCTTAACGTTCTTTCGGTTAGATTTAGCTACTTTTTCGATTTCGGGTTCGAACTGTAGCGGAAATCCTCTGGTCGATCGACGCGTGTCCATATAATACTAAGGCACCTAAATTAGACTAATTATATTTTTTGTTGTAAAGTAGAGGACTACAATTACCTTTTTGGATTTTTGGATTTTTTATTCAGTTTTTAATAATAGAAATAAAGACGAAAATAACTAAAACCTAAGTACTAAACTTAAACTGAGGTCGAACTAACTTTCTAGCTCTAACTAGCGTTACCGCTCCCCGGCAACGGTGCCAAAATCAGACGAGCCGTCATTGTGGCCCGTAGAAATAACCTTAAAATACCTACTAGCATAGGGAAGTAAGGGTGGAATCTGCAGGGAGCGCGTATGTAACACCCTGATCCCGAGTGGACCAGCGATGTTAAGTAACTACCTCATCTAACCAAAAGCAAACTAAATTATTTATTAAACTTCCAAAACTTAACATAAATTCCAACTGATCTCAATTAACAAAATAAAAAAAAACAAGTTAATTAACGTTCACGATCTCTATTTATTAAAGCAAATAAAATAGCTAACATAATTCTAATCCTCTAATAGTAGTCAACTCTCTGCACACTGTCCATCATCACCCCTGAGTACCTGCCGGAAGAAAGAACACTGCATGAGCCAAACGCCCAGTACGGAGATCGATTGCAAGTGCAACGAATACGAATTCGAAGATTAAGGAATGTTTTGAAAATAAGTTCCATAAAAAAGAAAGTTTTGAAAATGGTTTTTCTTTAAAACAAATATCCACCTCCACACCAGATCAAACAAAGAATATAATGGCTGAAGCAACAAAGGGTTGGGTTATATTTACCGAGTGGCCTAACATCATAAACAATAATCAATCTCACAATCACTCTCACTCTCAAGACTACACTGAGTGCGCCACCTCAGAGCATCTGGGCGGAAGGAGTGTATGGCATTACACCTCACTTCCGCAAAACTCATAACATAGCCTAGGTTGCGTCCATACGCCTCCCTGAAATAATCATTAGCTCATTTCCCGAGCTAACATGATCTCCATCGATCATAAACATAATCTCAACCATTCATAATCATAATCACAACAAATGGGAGATGCCGTAACCGATCACACTGTTACGAAAATTTCATGCCATTGGTGCCGCAATGGCATGCCTGTGGTATCTCCACAGGTAGTTCACTCGGTAATCCTATCTCCTGTCTACTGTCTAGGGTTCAAGCATAACAAAAGGCCCGAATAAACATTTCAAAATTTATAATCATTTCCATACAAATGGGCCACATTTCACAAGGCAATATCTACATTCAGAATAAGCCAAGAAAATAATCGATTTCAAAATATGTTTTTCGCAAATGTTTTATAAGCATGTAAAATCGATATTTGCTTTCGATCATATCAATAAAGAAGCTGACACGAGATATAAAGGTTCGACTGTCAAGTATTAGCATGCAATTCACACAACGAAATAACTCAAGAATAACGCGGAAAGAAGTACGGGATCCGTACCTTAACAGCAGCTTATCAAAATTCACGATGACCACTGAACCGCTACGAATCAACCAGATCTATAAGAACGAACTTAAATTAGGGAATCGATAAATATTAACTAAATTGGTCTCCTAGATACCCAATCCCACTATTTTAATACATACTTTTGTACTTAATAATTATTAAGTTCGGTTCGCCATTATTAATCGAATCGGTGTTCTAATAATTATTTATGTAATTTTCTGTCCACTTTAATTGGTATATTTTTAATGTATATTTCAATCTCAATGAATATTTAAATTAACTACACTATAAATTGCACATTAGTATTTAACAAGTTATTAATTATATAATTAACCGAATTTAGGTTACGGTTCACTTAAATTTAGTTAACAATTTCAGCGACTAATAATAACATATAAATGTTATTAATCATAAATGTGAATAGTTAATTAATTCATTAATAAAAGGTTAACTTAAAGTTTGGTCCTAATTATATAATTATGATATTAATTGTTAATTAATTTATTCATATTTGTCCCAACTAAACATTTTAGGTTTATTAAATAAATTAAGACTAATTATTAATTAGTGAATAATATTGATGTACAATAATTAAAGTATAAAAAACTAAATTAATATTGTCACACCCTGTTACCCTGGTAGGCAACGAAACGTGACGTCGCGGAAGCGTAACCATAATCATAACGAACGACCATTATATGGACGTTTTCAAAAATACATTGATTTAACTTCAAATATAAATATTGTTTTACACAATCCAAAATACAGCGAAGTAGTTCTTAAAATACCAAGATTTAAATACACGATTTAGTTTATCCGGAAAGATGGATGTGAATCTCCGAGTTTGAAAATGACGCGACAAAATGAACGGAAGCCTTGGAATATTTCCGAGGAATGTGCATGTCTAAAATACCTGAAAATACATGCTAAAATACGTCAACAAATTGTTGGTGAGCTCATAGGTTTACGCGAAAAGACCAGTTGTATGGACTTTATCAGAGGAGTTGAATTTATAAAATCATAAATGCCGTGTATGTGTTACATAAACCATCATGCAACCGAAGCTTAATTAAAATGAGTTTGCCCTGTGCAGTATCCCCGACTGTAATACCGTGTGTTAAATATATTTGCACTCGCTGTTAGCCGACCCGAACTAACCCGAATGGGGGGCATGACTCCCGATAGATCTATCCACAATATATCCGCGCTTGCAAATAAATGCAATTAACGGTTCATGATTTGAGGGCTGATGGATCCAAACATGTAATACATATAAGAAATAAACAGTTTTGATGTCCGTATAAAAACATTGCATGTATTTCCACCCCAATAGATAGTGAAAATAGGGGCTATGAAGACGCACCGCATGTTGATGGCAAAATAATCGTCAAAACGACGATTTTTGTTGTTGATGAGTGATGACACCGGATACGTTTAACTGAGTCCTAGATGATATAAGGGATTTAATAACTCCCATATATGATAATATGTATGTATAAATGTTGTTATGTTTTAAATCACCCAACATTGCATGTTTTTAAATAAAACCCACTTAAAACGTCAAGTTTATATATATATAATTTTCCAGCTTTTTCGGAGGTTTTTCGGCCTATTTTGAGGCTGTTTTTGACCAAGCTCCAAAATGTTGTAGGCTTTGATTTTCTACGACATTAAACTACTGTATACAAAGGATATTTAGAATCAAGAATGACCATTTTTCGACATGTTTAGGTTGGTGAAAAAGCTCGTTGAAAACCCTATGTTGGCCATTTTTGAGCTGTCAAACTTTCAGTTTCCCAAATAATTTCTGGAGGTCTTAAACTCCAAAATAAATTATGAAAACTTTCAGATCTATAGTTAAGACATAGATTAACTTTTGAGACAAGAATCAACTTATTTCGATAAGTTATGAATTAGTTATGATTTTTCAAAGTCGATATAAATTTTCTGCCGAAAATCCGCAGTTTATAAACTTGAAATAACTTATGATTCTTGTTGTTTATTCAAAGACTACTTGTATAAAAAGTTATAAAAGTTATAAAACACATATATATCACTTGTTTTCATAATATTAACACTTTTATGATGTGTTCATATATTCATAAACACATTTAAAGAAACAACTTAAAAATAAAAACTAGAAACTTATAAACTTGAGTTTTTATGAAACATGTTGTTGTTGGTGATTATATATATTATGCAAGACTTATATAAACATAAATATATGATGAAATAAGTTAGTATTTACTTACTTTGATGTGTTAGGAGTATGAAATTGAGAAGAAGTTGGAACTCTTGCAAGATTTGGGCCAAGAACACTTGAATTTCACCAAGAACACTTGAATTTCATCAAGAACACTTGAATGAAAATATTGGTAATGTGTGTGTGTGTGTGTGGGATCCGGTTTTTAGAGGGAAAAGAGAAGAGTTTTGGTGTGAAAATAATGAAAGGGAAGCTCTCTATTTATAGGCAAAGTCTTGGAGGTTGAATTGATGGTGATAAGAGGGGTGGAGTGTAAGATCTTCTTTGAATTGAAAGGAGGATGGTGTAGAGGGATTTGATGTTGAAATGTTGAGTAAAAAAATACATTCTTTTGGTCCTTTTTTCCTTACCCATGGCTGGCCTCTAAGATGTATTTTTGATGTATTATTTTTTTTTTTTGTATAAAAGTATTTAGAAATGTATTCTTGTATTTCCCTTTTTATGTAATTTCATAAATACTTATGGATGCATTGTTTTAATGAATTGTTTTAGTCTTGCATAATTAATGTTAAGTAATTGTATTAGTGTATGATTAGTGTCACTAATCATAGATTAATTATGTACTTACTTGAATTAATCTTTCATATCGTAAATTGATCGGATTAATTAATTTCACGATTCATCGCACCGATAAATTTGATTCTAATTGAGTTGAATTTTCTAATAAACATTGTTAATCACTTGATTAATCTCTAATGACCACTAATTAGGTTATAATTGTCTATTAAATACAGATTAGGTCGTAGATGCTAACCTGGTTTAATGCCGGATGTTACAGTCTCCCCCTGTTAAGGGAAATTCGTCCCGAAATTAGCTCGTATTCTCCACTGCTTGAGTATTTGAGAACAGATGAGGGTATTTTTCCCGGAACTGATCTTCGCGTTCCCACGTAAACTCAGGACCTCGCTTAGAGTTCCATCTGACTTTTATTATCAGGATCGGCTGTGCTTTAGTTCCTTGATTTCTCGGTCCAATATTTCCACGGGTTGTTCAATGAAGTTCAACTTATCATCTAGCTCTAGCTCGTCCATAGGTATAACGAGTGTTTCATCAGCCAGACACTTCTTAAGATTGGACACGTGGAAGGTATTATGAACATTACTAAGCTCTGGGGGCAGATCGAGTCGGTAGCCTACCGGGCCAATTCTTTTGGTGATCTTGAATGGTCCGATATAACGAGATTTGAGTTTTCCTCGTTTCCCAAAACGGATTACGCCTTTCCAAGGCGAGGCTTTCAACATTACTTGATCTTCCTCCTGAAATTCCAAATCCTTCCGTCGAACATCTGCATAGGTTTTCTGTCGATCCCGTGCGATCTTTAATCGGTTCCGAATCTGGAGTATTTTTTTTCCTGTAGTCTCTTGAATAATCTAGGTTCCAGTGATCTGGCTATATCCTAACTCAGCCCAACAAAGCGGTGACCGACACTTTTGCCCATAAAGTGCCTCAAATGGAGCAGCTTTAATGCTCGTACGATAATTCCACGAAGTCAAATGAGTATCCCAACACTTCCCAAAATCCATTACATAGGCTCTTAACATAGGTTCTAGGGTTTGAATCTTTCTTTTATTTTTA
The DNA here is from genome assembly GCA_020465985.1 of Centrapalus pauciflorus. NCBI lineage: Eukaryota > Viridiplantae > Streptophyta > Magnoliopsida > Asterales > Asteraceae > Centrapalus > Centrapalus pauciflorus. The sequence continues at coordinate 118,048 of JAANYP010002486.1, forward strand.
CCATCGGTCTGATGGTGATAAGTGGTACTCATGTCAAAGTTTGTACCCAAAGCTTGTTGTAATAATTGCCAAAAACTTAGATGTAGATCTGCTATCCATATCCGAAATGATTATAATAGTCACTCCGTGTCCGGAGATGACTTCCTTTATTCATCCTGTTGTTCTTCTTGATTGGTAGGAACGCGCGGATTTTGTTAGGCCGTCGACTATTACTCAAATGGTTTCTGATGTTTTGTCTTAACTTTGGAGCATGTTAAGAATTTGCTGACATATGTGGCAATGTCATCCTTCATGATAGGCCACCCGTATAGCTCCTTAAGGTCATGATACATTTTATCGGATCCGGGATGAACGACATATCTTGATTTTTCAGATTTTCCTCCTTAACAACTTCATGAACTAAGAAATGAAGGTTTGGTTGAGTGGTTATAACTAGGGCTGGTACTCTTAACGGCTTAACCCATTTCTTTCGGCTATGAGTGTCTGCAACCATATTAGTTTTCCTCAGGTGATAACGAATCTCACAGTTGCAATCACTTATTAGCTCTATCAACGATGCTAACTCATATCCAACACTTTCTGATTCAAGATGTGTTGGAGGCTCTTATGGTCTGTGAGTGTAATACACTTCTTACCGTACAACTAATGCCTTCAATTCTTAAGGGTAAAGACTACTGCTCCAAGATCTAGATCATGAATTCACCTAGTGAACCTTACGTTTTTAATAAAGTATAAGTTATGACCCTATCTTTCTATATCGACCCATTGTGTGAAGCATCACAGTAATCTACAAATTTCTTGCTTCTCTTGGATAAAATAAGCGCGCTGCACAGGTTGTGGTTTAATAACTGATATGATGTCTTCTGATCCTTGCCCCAATCATACTTAATGTCTTTTCGGGTAAGTATTGTTAGAGCTTCGGTGATCTTTGAGAAATTTTTGATAATTTCCTATAATAAGTGGTAAGTCTTAAGGACTGTCGTTTCTCTATGGGGGTTCTAAGAGTTGACCAATTCCTGATAGCCTCGATCTTTGCGGGGTCGACTTGGATTCCTTTACTATTGTTCACGTGACCGAGGTATTTCACCTCTCTTAACCAAAAGTCAAATTTAGAAAGCTTAGCCTATAGTTGTTCTTTCTCCGATAATTCCAGAATCAGTCTTAAATGTTGCTCGTGCTCCTTCTCGTTTCGTAAGTAGGTTAAGATGTCATTTATGAAGACAATTATGAATTTGTCTAAGTATGGTCACCCGGTTTATGAGGTCCATGAGTACCGTTGGGGTACTGGTTAATCCAAACGACATTAATAGTAATTTATGATGACCGTAACTAAATCTGAAGGCTGGCTTTGAAATATTTTTCTTACGAACTCTAACCTGATGATAACCAGACCTTAGGTCGATCTTCTAATAGGAGTTTTGTCAAACAAGGCATTGATCCTTGTGAGCGGGTATCGGTTCCTTTAGTTTATTTAGCTCCTGGTAATTGATGCACATTCTGAAGGTTCTATCCTTCTTCTTTATGAACAAAACTGGAGCTCCTCCAAAGCGAGGAACTCGTTTTGATAAACCCTTTATCTAAGAGCTCCTACAGTTGGTTGGACGATTCTTACACTATTGACGGGGCTCATCGGCATGGTGCTCGTGCCACTGGTACGGCACCTGATACTAGGCCGATTTTTGAATTTGACTTGCCTCGATGTTGGGAGTTCTGGTAAGTGTTCTGGGAAAACTTTGGGGTAACCATAAATAAAATAATATTTTCAAGCCGCTTTTCCTTTGGCTCCCTCTCTGTCAACACTTCAGGGCCCTAATGCTAGGGATGATACTTACTTTGGTATTTCTTGCTTCGTATTGCACACTATTTCCGCACGACTTTTCGATAGTCAACACGTCAAAACTTCCCACTTTGACGGGCATCAAGTCTGTTTTAAAGAGTTGGCCTACTAATTCTAAGGAGCATCCTCGACTTATATTATTTGTCTTAAGTGTCTTACTGTCATCAACCTCAATAGCATAAGTAGCACTTAATGGCGTAAGAATGAAATTTATCTCCTTAATGAACTTAGTGGATATAAAGCTCCTATCAGTACCAGTATCAAATAGTAAAAAAAAAATGCATAAGTGGTATCTATTGGGATAAGAGGATAAGTCTATGGGTTTGAAATTTCTTAGGCAAATTTTCGTACTACATGTCCTCATGCACATAGTTATACATAAAACTTAGTTCTTCATTAAAATGCTTGATACCTAATCGTTGTACATGATATGGTCGGGGTTTTCCGATAAATTTTCAAGCCTTACATACCTAAACATACATCCGATAGTAAAACCTAGAGAAATACTATAAAATGGTAGAAGGGTACTAAGTATGAGATGCCTCTGGGTTTCCTCGTACTCCAGAGCGTTAAGTTGTTAAGTTATTTCTGCATTACGGGCTTTGCGCTCTGCTAGGCGCTGTCACAATTTGTCTATTCCGTCTTGTAGGATCGCCTGGGTATTTTGGTTGTCCCAAGGTTTATTGGTGGTTTGTATTGCCTCCTGCTTAATCTTGGAAAAGATCTCACCAAGCTCGTGGTAGATTTTGTCGAAATTGGGGGGTCGTGTCTGGCGGCCCTTGCCACCAACAGAGGCATTGTTTGTTACGTAGGTTTCTGGGTAAGTGTCGGCACTTGAGAGGAAGGTGGTGTTTCTATCTGGCTTGGGATCCTTTCCTTGTTTCTCCAGTCTTGGAGAGTGTGAGGCATCCATCCCAACTGTCTTACGTTCGCCTGTCGTTACAGCGGCGGGCTCGGTCGATGAGTAGGTACCGGGATAGACTCCCGTTGTGCTAGTCACACCCTTTTCCTAGGGGTGAACTTCCTTAATGGTCCATTGGGATGGTTTCAGTGGTGGTGATGTTGGAGCAATTTATGCTGCAGGGTCACGGTTGTCCTCCTTGTGTTTTGACGGGTCCATTGCATCGTCATTGATTGTTCCTGATCCAAAGTACACCTCAGTGTCACCTTGGCTTCCTTGTTCCATGGGTGAGAATTCATCCTCTGAGTTAAATAGGATAATAACCGTATTGTTCGACATGTTATTGTCATATATGTGTTCACGGTTCTTGAAGAAAGTTTAGTTTTTGTAACAGTTATAGTCTAGGTACTAATGCAACCTAGTTCACTATAACTATGGCTCTGATACCAATCTGTCACACCCCGTTACCCGGTTGGCAACGAAGCGTGACGTCGCAGAAGCGTAACCATAATCATAACGAACGACCACTATATGGACGTTTTCAAAAATACATTGATTTAACTTCAAATATAAATATTGTTTTACACAATCCAAAATACAGCGAAGTAGTTCTTAAAATACCAAGATTTAAATACACGATTTAGTTTATCCGGAAGATGGATGTGAATCTCCGAGTTTGAAAATGATGCGACTCCAAAATGAACGGAAGCCTTGGAATATTTCCGAGGAATGTGCATGTCTTAAATACCTGAAAATACATGCTAAAATACGTCAACAAATTGTTTGTGAGCTCATAGGTTTACGCGAAAAGACCAGTTGTATGGACATTATCAGAGGAGTTGAATTTATAAAATCCTAAATTCCGTGTATGTATTACATAAACCATCATGCAACCGAAGCTTAATGAAAATGAGTTTGCCCTGTGCAGTATCCCCGACTGTAATACCGTCTGTTAAATATATTTGCACTCGCTGTTAGCCGACCCGAACTAACCCGAATGTGGGCATGACTCCCGATAAATCTATCCACAATATATTCGCGCTTGCAAATAAATGCAATTAACGGTTCATGATTTGAGGGCTGACGGATCCAAACATGTAATACATATAAGAAATAAACAGTTTTGATGTCCATATAAAAACATTGCATGTATTTCCACCCCAATAGATAGTGAAAATAGGGGCTATGAAGACTCACCGCATGTTGATGGCTAAATAATCGTAAAAACGACGATTTTTGTTGTTGATGAGTGATGACACCGGATGCATTTAGCCGAGTCCTAAATGATATAAGGGATTTAATAACTCTAATATATGATAATATGTATGTATAAATGTTGTTATGTTTTAAATCACCCAACATTGCAAGTTTATAAATAATTCCCACTTAAAACGTCAAGTTTATATATATAATTTTCCAGCTTTTTCGGATGTTTTTCGGCCTACTTTGAGGCTGTTTTTGACCAAGCTCCAAAATGTTTTAGGCTTTGATTTTATACGACATTAAACTACTATATACGAAGTATTTTTAGAATCAAGAACGGCCATATTTTGACATGTTTAGGTTGGTGGAAAAGCTCGTTAAAAACCCTATGTTGGCCATTTTTGAGCTGTCAAACTTTCGGTTTCCCAAATAATTTCTGGAGGTCTTAAACTCCAAAAGAAATTATGAAAACTTCCAGATCCATAGTTAAGACATAGATCCAACTTTTGAGACAAGAATCAACTTATTTCGATAAGTTATGAATTAGTTATGATTTTTCAAAGTCGATATAAATTTTCTGCCGAAAATCCGCAGTTTATAAACTTGAAATAACTTATGATTCTTGTTGTTTATTCAAAGACTACTTGTATAAAAAGTTATAAAACACACACACATATATATATATATATATATATATATATATATATATATATATATATATATATATATATATATATATATATCACTTGTTTTCATAATATTAACACTTTTATGAGGTGTTCATATATTCATAAACACATTTAAAGAAACAACTTAAAAATAAAACTAGAAACTTATAAACTTGAGTTTTTATGAAACTTGTTGTTGTTGGTGATTATATATATTATGCAAGACTTATATAAACATGAATATATGATGAAATAAGTTAGTATTTACTTACTTTGATGTGTTAGGAGTATGAAATTGAGAAGAAGTTGGAACTCTTGCAAGATTTGGGCCAAGAACACTTGAATTTCACCAAGAACACTTGAATTTCATCAAGAACACTTGAATGAAAATATTGGTAATGTGTGTGTGTGTGGGATCCGGATTTTAGAGAGAAAAGAGAAGAGTTTTGGAGTGAAAATAATTAAAGGGAAGCTCTCTATTTATAGGCAAAGTCTTGGAGATTGAATTGATGGTGATAAGAGGGGTGTAGTGTAAGTAAGATCTTCTTTGAATTGAAAGGAGGATGGTGTAGAGGGATTTGATGTTGAAATGTTGAGTAAAAAAAATACATTCTTTTGGTCCTTTTGTCCTTACCTATGGCTGGCCTCTAAGATGTATTTTTGATGTATTATTATTATTTTTTTGTATAAAAGTATTTAGAAATGTATTCTTGTATTTCCCTTTTTATGTAATTTCATAAATACTTATGGATGCATTGTTTTAATGAATTGTTTTAGTCTTGCATAATTAATGTTAAGTAATTGTATTAGTGTATGATTAGTGTCACTAATCATAGATTAATTATGTACTTACTTGAATTAATCCTTCATATCGTAAATTGATCGGATTAATTGATTTCACGATTCATCGCACCGATATTTTGATTCTAATTGAGTTGAATTTTCTAATAAACATTGTTAATCACTTGATTAATCTCTAATGACCACTGATTAGGTTATAATTGTCTATTATATACAGATTAGGTCGTAGATTCTAACCTCGTTTAATGCCGGATGTTACAAATATTCCTTAATTAATACAACAATTAATTTATATATAGGATAGATTCGGGGTGGGTCGGGTCAAAGACCCGGATCCCATTTCCTTTTTCCCCCTTATTTCTCGGTGCCCACACACACCACACACACAAACCCAAAATCACTTCTCTCTCTTCTCTCTCTCTCTAGTCTCTCTCACGGTCTCTGCTTGACTCCGGCGACCGCCGCCGCCGCTCACCGGCGACCACCAACCACGACAACCACCGACTCCTCTCGGCTCTCGTCTCCCTCGCTCACTCTCCCTCTCACGCTCCCTCTCTCGCTCGTGCAACCCACAACGGCTGCGGCTTAACTCTAGCGCCGCCGCCGCCATCACAACTCCGCCACACCGCTCGACCTCACTCATCTCAGCCACTGCTCTCGGACCTCAAACCTCCAGCCCTCAACGGCCACCGCTGACCAGGACCATTTCGCTGTCGTCCCTGGTGCGGCGCCGCCGGTCACATAACCACCATCATCACCGCCGCTCAACTCTAATAACCGGTTCGTTTGCTTATCTTTTATTACATATAGATCTTGTTTTACTTCATATTTTTCAGATACAACACATTATGTATACAAGCTTAGCAAGAACGAGATTGTTTAGTAGAGTTGTTTACCTCGGTTGAAGAAGATTCGCGAACACAAATATCGATTTGCTTCTTGATGAACTGCAACAATAGTTTAACGGCCGCTAGGGTTTCGTGTTACTGATTTGTTTAAGGGTTATTAATTTATAAATACTGGTTTAACCCTAATTTGTAAACCGGGCTTGGGCTCGTTTAGTTATATTATTATTTAAGCCCACTTTAATTTTTTTTTCCAGTGAAATAGTGTAAGTATTCAGTTAAGTCTCCCTTTCTTTTAAACATATAAAATTACAGCTTAATTAACCTTTAAAATTTTATTAAGATTTTGTTGTTATTTATTTTATTTATTTATTTATTAATATTGTTATTTAATTTTCGGGTTATTATATCACCTACCACTTAAAATGATTTCGTCCCCGAAATCGCCAATTATTAAATTCGGGTTATTATAACACCTACCACTTAAAATGATTTCATCCCCGAAATCGCCAAAACAAAGTTCATATCACTATGATTATTGATACCATTATTAGGTTTGTTATTATGTTTTAGATTAGTTGTGTGTTTGCACATTTATATGTTTTAAAATTTTACGGTTATTATAACTTACCCCACTTAAAAAGGATTCCGTCCGCGAAATCAAATTAAAGAAACTAAGAGATGATTAGATTACCGAAAAGATGGGGATAACGCTCTCTGATCGATTCCTCGAGCTCCCATGTCGCCTCATGCTCCGAATGATTTCTCCACAATACCTTAACGAACGGAATGGTCCTATTACGCATCACTCGTTCCTCACGAGCTAAGATCTGCACTGCTTCCTCTTCGCAAGAAAGATCCTCCCTGATCTCGCCAAACGGATATTGGACCACATGAAGCGGATGATAATTGTAGCCACGCAACACCGAAACGTGAAACACATTATGAACATATGACAATGCTGGAGGCAATGCCACTCGGTACTCTACTTCGCCGATTCTCTCCAAAATCTCGAAAGGACCAATATACCTTGGGCTAAGCTTCCCTTTCAATCCAAAACGACGAACCCCCTTCCAAGGCGAAATCTTCAGAATCACGTGCTCCCCCGGTTTGAATTCTACATCTCTCCTATGCTTATCTGCATAGCTCTTCTGCCGTGAACGAGCCTCTTTCATTCTTCACTTTGGTTCTTCGACTTTCTCATTTGTCACCCTAACAAGCTCAGGCCCCTCAATGGCCTTTTCACCAACTTCATTCCAACAAATCGGAGTCCTACACTTCCTCCCATATAGTGCTTCAAAAGGTGCCATGCCAATGCTTGCATGCCAACTATTATTATAAGCAAACTCCACCAAGCACAAATACTCATCCCAATTGCCACTCCAATCTAACGCACAAGACCTCAACATGTCTTCTAATGTTTGGATGGTCCTTTCTGACTGTCCATCTGACTCAGGGTGATAAGCTGAAGTGAACTTAAGTCTTGTACCCCACGCTTGCTTTAATCCCTTCCAAAACCGAGAATTAAAACGTGGATCTCTATCTGACACAATAGATTCTGGAACCTAGTCTGACAATCTCCCTTTGGAAAATCTCTGCCAACTTACTCGTAGAAATACTTTCACGGATAGGTAGAAAATGATCTGTTTTCAACAGTCGATCCACCACTACCCATATGGCATCATTCTTCTTCAGCGTCCTGGGCAAACCGGTGACAAAATCCATTGTTATCTCGTCCCATTTCCAAACCGGTATTTCAAGTGGTTGAAGGAGGCCACTCGGTCGCTGATGCTCAATTTTGACTTGCTGGCACGTGAGGCACCTCCCAACAAAATCCGCGATATCCTTCTTAATGCCATTCCACCAGAAATGCTTCTTTAGATATCTATACATTTTTGTGGAACCAGGATGTATAGCGAAAGGCGAGCTATGAGCCTCTTTCAACAACGCCTCTCAAATATCTGCATCTTTGGGAACACACAGTCTGCTACTAGTCCACACCACACCAACGTCATCAACCCAGAAATCATGCAACTTCCCCTGTTCTACCTTTTCCTTGACATCTAACAACTCACCATCCTCACTCTACGCTTCCTTAATTCTCCCCACCAGGTTAGCCTCTATTTTGAGGTGAGCCAAACTTCCCTCTGTTCTGCCTGCATGTAATTCTACCTCCATCCTTTCCAAGTCTTTGATAATGTGAAGCTGAGTAACGAAACACGCCACATTCCCTGAACTTTTCCTACGGAGGGCATCTGTGTGAAGACCATCCCTTACGGGGCAGTCGTCAGAGTCAAGGTCCCATATCATGCAACACGATATCAATCATAACTAAGATAGAGTAATTATGTTGCAGAATTTCAAATTACAAGTACAAACATATTAAGATTAAGTTTAATACAGATTAAAATTTTCAAATTAAACTTATAAAGGGTACCATCTAATCTAATCCATATCATCATACAATCAAATCAATCTACCCAGACCACCACAAATTTAATCTGCCAATCAGTACTGAAATGCTTTGTTGAGTAGTGGCTTATGAAAACTTCGACTTGATTCTTGTAAGACCTAAGAACTAGGTCCGGCAGGTAACTTTCCTTTATCTTTTCCTATAAAAAAAATGTAAATAGTAACTGTAAGCAAAGCTTAGTGAGAATATAGATTTTCAGATTACATGCATTATCAAGCGGATCATGGTCTAGCATGATATATCTTGACTGCCGATACATCCACTCATGATTGAGACATAGTAGTCATAGAGTCAGATGATGTTCAAGCCACGCTCACGCTTAAATTGTGGGGATCAGCCACATACTGGGCTAGCTACCAGTAAATCAACATGGCGGAACATCGGAGTATCATACCAAGTTAAATAGAACTAGTGAAATAGCATGGTCTAGAACAATAGACCGTTAATGCTAATCATCTTAAGCTGAATCGATATGTCAAAGGATGCGTGCAATAGTGAAAGCATAGTAATCAAGGTCATGATAGCAATAATCTCATAGAAAAATCTGAAATAAACTGTAATTTCAATGTCATATGAAATGATAAATCAAATAGCTATCATGATCCACAGGGCATCACTGAACCATGGTGTGCACAGGTCACAATCCAGCTGATCATAAATGAATGTCAAATTAATCTATCATCAACAATATGTCTCAACCGGAAATCTTGCATGTAAAGCTGAATATCTATAACTCACAGGTTCTGGGGTCTTTATCAAGCAGATATAAAATCCACCACCTGAGTTATCCCAGGATTTTATCTTTAATCTTTGTCTATCTGATCTCTGTCAATTCTTTTCAATTCTGTGACCCGCTTTTAAATCTTTAGATCTTTGTTCCGAATATAACTGAACCTGCCCAGAGTCATTTCATAGCAAGAATATTTTAGGTCTCTATGTTTATCTGATCTGATTCTGATAACTGATAACTCATTAATTATTCATTGGTTCATTTTCCTTGTTTCTTTGAAATCTCATAAGATATATAAATATATATGTATCATGTTGCTTTGTTTCAAGTCCTTTTATCATTAAATCATGTGTATTGTAAAAATAATTATTTATGATTTAATTTATCAAAATAGGACAATCGGATTCGGATCACCAGGTTCGGACCATCCGGATTGGTCGTCCGGATTCGGACTAATCCGGATCAGTCATCCGGATTCGGACCGAATGGTTAAACCGAATTAGGACCAACCGAAGTATATCATCCGAATTGGGACATGGGGACCAAATTAGGATCATCCGAAATGCATAGTGTGACACCCTTGCCACATTAACCACCAATTACAAGACACCCAGGATTTAATCACCCACATACAAATACATAATAATCTGATAACTTAGTTAAAGTGCGGAAGCATTATAATACATAAATAAAGTAATACCACAGTGTCAAACACCCTACGGTGCTACAAGGTACCAAATCTAAGTCTACATACTCAATTCAATATTACAACATCCAGAATATATTACAAGTTCGTCCCAAAGCAAAATTACCGATTGAGTAGTAGATATCTTCCAAAAACTTCACAACAACCTAACTAGAAGGTCCTGTAGCAGACTTCCCTTTTCCTGTAAAAATATACAACTGAGCGATAAGCGAATGCTTAGTGAATACACAGATTACACATTTTATAAATCTTTATGAAGCCCCAAGAGTAACACCGATGACAAACATCGTATACCCTCTTCGTACACCAAGTACGGAAGAAGAGCCGCAGCACCTTCGAGCCCAAAACTCGACATTAAACCAACCATCTGAGACAAACATAACATCGGGGATGACATACTACCTACCAGAACCTCGGAGGGATCAGCTCCGGGTCATATAGCGTAGTAACATCGGAGTAATTGATGCGACCCACCGGTCCATCACTAGATGCACAACAAACGAACGGACATGCAACAAGTATGAATGTGCATCTAAATCTACGCAAGCTAGTAGAATTCCAAATGATAAATGAAGCAACATGTCTCAGCAGGCAAAGCTAACATAAAGCAGATATAAACATGCGAAATCTAATGTACTCACAGTGGATGCGTAAATAAACTTCAAATAATATTATTTCTCCTCGGAATTTCAACCGAATCCACAAAGTACCCCACTGTGGGTTAAACAACACCACAAGGGACCTGTAAGTCAGTTGTAACAACATATTGTGTCAATCATCGTTTAAATTTCATAAAACCAATTTTATAAGTTTTGCAAAAATTTGATCCCAAATTCGGATCCATGTCCGAATTCGGACCCCCATTTCGGATCATAGCTAAATTCGAACCACATCAAACTCGAACCAAATAAATTCGAATCATAGTTAAATTCGAACCACAACTAAGTTCGAACCCAACGCAGGTTCGAACCTAATCCAATTTCGGACCATATCCGAATCCGGTTCCCATCCGAATTTGGACCCATCCGGATTCCAACACTTAGAACTTATTTTGCTAACTTTGGAATAACTTTTGATATTTTATGCGTTGTCTATGTGTTTCATTCAATATATTCGAGTTTAGAGAGTGGGGTTCGAATTTAATATAATAAATTCGAATATGATGATAATTTCGAATGCAACAAAATCGATCATAGGTTAAAGTCGAAGCCTTATTCGAATTTATGGCCAAAGCCGAGACCTCTTTCGAATTTAATATCAATTTCGAACATATTTTCGAATTTAACTAAAAAAATCGAGTTTCTTCCATGTATTTCGAGTTTGTTCTTGGCATCTCGAATTTGTTCATCTTTACAGCTTTAAAACAAACATTTCTATGCCTAAAATCATGAATATGCTAAGTATTAAGCCAAGATTCGATTCTATTATACATAATATATCAAAATCTTGTTAAAACTCAAGCCAAATTAGCTTTATTCACACAAGAAATGATAAATTCGAATTCCTATCTTCAAAACCGAACATATAGAAGCTTAAAAGGTCGATTCTTACCTCAAATTCGTACAAAATCACGAATGCAACCATAGATTGTTGTAGTACTCCTCGAGATCTTTCCGATGACGTATAGAACTCGATAATCGGCCGGTAGGTTTGGGAGGAAATCTAGAGAGAGTAGAGAGCCGAGAGAGTGAGAACTTAGAGAGAGAGAGAGAGAGAGAGAGAGAGAGAGAGATAGAGAGAGTGATTTCTAGAGAGAGAGAGGAAATGTGAAAATGAAAGGCATTTGGCCTTTTATTCCCATCTTTCCTCATTTTGCACATTTCACCCCTCAACTTATCCGGTTCCATAAAATATTGATTTTATAAAACAAAAGAATTCTATCTTTTCTTTATTATCCTTAATAATTATTTTCACTTAATAATTAAAAACTCTAAATTTCCATATAATGTAACCAACTTTCATAATCTATCCAAATTTCGTATCGCTTCATAGTTCAGCTTAAAATACATTAATTTAAACTAATAAACCTCAAATACAATAATTAAAATCTGAGGATGTTACAGAATGGGCTCCACCACGCTTAAACTTCGTCCTCGAAGTTAATTGGATCCAAAAAGTTGCGGATATTTCTTCAACATTTCCGACTTAGACTCCCATGTATGATTCGCTCCTTTATGATGTTTCCAACGTGCAAGCACCATCTTTATCTCTTTGCTTCTTAATTTCTTCACCTTAGTATCTAAAACACATTCCGGCTCTTCAATATACTGGAGCCTTTCATCAACTTGCAGCTCAGTGTGATCGGCCCAATCCTCGTTGCCGGTAGTAAATGATTTTCTAAGGTTCCCCACATGGAACACCGGGTGTATGCCTGACATTTCTTCAGGCAACTCTAAGCGATAAGACTGGTTTCAAACTTTTTCGACAATCCTGAATGGTCCGACGAATCTCGGAGCCAACTTTCCTCTCTTCACGAAAAGAGTAACACCTCTCATAGGTGATACTTTCAGATATACCCAATCATTTATTTCAAAGTTGATTGGTTTGTGCCTCCTATCGTAATAACTTTTCTGACGATCCTGGGCCGCCTTCATGTTCTGTCTAATCAACTGTATCTTCTCGTTTGTTTCTTGAAGCAATGTCGGCCCAGCAATCGGTGTTTCACCAGTTTCTCTCCAACAAGCAGGACTCCTACACCTTCTCCCATATAAAGCCTCAAATGGCGCCTTCTTTATCGTTGTGTGATAGCTGTTGTTTTACGAAAACTCTATCAGTGGCAGATGATCGTCCCAATTGCGACCGAGATCCAATATACACGATCGCATCATATCTTCAAGTGTCAGGATAGTCCTTTCACTTTGACCATCGGTTTGCGGATGGTATGCGGTACTCATAGCAATCCTCGTACCCAATCCTTCTTGCAAAGCCGACCAAAAATTTGAAGTAAATCGGGTATCTCGATCCGATACTATGGACTTAGGCACTCCATGCCTAGAAAGAATCTCGTCCATGTAAATTTGAGCCAACTTTTCTAACGAATAACTTTCCCGAATTGGTATAAAGTGTGCCGACTTAGTCAATCTATCAACTATTACCCACACTGCATCGTGTTGACGCCTAGTCTTCGGCAATTTCATGACAAAGTCCATCGTGATATGTTCTCACTTCCATTCCGGAATGGGAAGCGGTTGCAGACTGCCGTATGGTTGCTGATGTTCGGCTTTCACAAGCCGGCAAGTTTTGCATCTCTCCACATAATGACCTATGTCTTTCTTTAATCCGGGCCACCAAAAATCTGCTTTAAGTTCATTGTACATATTTGTGCTCCCGGGATGTACAGAAAACTTAGATTGATGTGCCTCTTCAATAATCACCTTTCTCATACCACCATACTTTGGCACCCAGATTCTTCCGTATACACCTTTCAATCCCGACTCACTTGTTTCCATTATCTTCATCTGTACCCTTATATCTTCATCACCAATGTTTTCTTCTTTCAAAGCTTCCACTTGAGCAGCTTTGACATCATCAATAATAGTAAAGGTTAACATCGTAAATGTCATCATGTAGCAGCAATCCTTAGAGTAGGCCTTACGGCTTAATGCATCGGCTACTACATTAGCCTTTCCGGGGTGATAAAGGATTTCACAGTCATAATCATTTATAAGTTCTATGACCTACGCTGTCTCATATTAAGTTCTTTCTGGCTGAAAATGTACTTCAAACTCTTATGGTCCGTGTAGAGTTGACACTTAGTCCCGTACAGATAGTGTCTCCATAACTTTAGTGCAAAAGTGACAGCGGTCAACTCAAGATCATGAGTTGAGTAATTCTTTTCGTGCTGCTTAAGCTGTCTCGAGGCATATTCTATAACCTTACTACGCTGCATCAGTACAACACCTAATCCCAGTCTTGAAGCGTCCGTGTATACTACAAAGTCCTCATTTCCCTCTGGTAGAGCAAGTATTGGAGCTTCACTTAGCGTCTTCTTCAAAATTTCAAAAGCATCCTGCTGCACAGTTTCCCATACAAA